>JARBWK010001719.1:0-17662 GCA_030556195.1 Anolis apletophallus | reverse complement strand
CCAGCTCATAAAAATGCCGCCCCCCCCCCTGGCTCATTCTCCCAAGCCCAGCCTTTGAGGGCGTGCCAAGCCAGCATTGTGCGCTCTGCCACCGCTGATTTTGGCACTGCCCCTCAAGGCTGGTGAAGCTGTGAGGGCGCTTAAGCTGGGGAGGGGGCGAGCCAGCCATGCCTGCCCTGCCCTCCCCTGGCTTCAGTTCTCCCACAGCTTCACCAGCTTTGAGGGGGCAAGCCAGCATTGTGCTGGCTCTGCCATCGCTGGCTTGGCACTGCCCTCAAGGCTGGCGGCTATGGGAGTGCTGAAGCTCAGGGAGGCGAGCCAGGCTGTGTCATGCCCCCTCCGGCTAAGCTCTCTCACAGGAGGAGCATGAGCGGTGGATGGGCTTCAGTAGGCGGGGCTCCTCCTCCACGCGGCTTCAACAAGCAAGGGGTGAGAGTCATGGCGGAGTCATGGCAGATTGAGGCTGGTTGGGAAACAGCCGAAGGAGGCGGTGGCCCAGTCCTTCTTCTTTTCTTTTGCGCGCTCATCCCTCCCTCCTCCTCTCCCAAGCAGCAGGAGTTCGGCAGGAGGAGGGGGAAAAGGGGGCAGAGAGCTTCTTGTGCACACCTGATGATCGTCATTAGCAGCAATATGTGCTACGGCACACTGGTTGAGAAACACTGATGTAAACTGTTGTCATGGCTAATAAAACACAGAATCAAGTCCAAAGCTAAATATTTAATTTCCATTCTATTTATAGATCATATATAAAACATACATAAGTGTCTGATATCAGCCAAAGCACCAAAAGGTAAAAGACTTTGTTATGTTTCCCATGGAACTAAAAGCATTCCAATAGAATTTGTAAAGGGATTAGTTTATGCAAAATAATACCACCATTTGTAATAGCTAGGTTTGAAGTGCCATCTATTAAATATTCCTCATCCTAATGTCACTTTAAAAACAATTACATTCCAAATGCAGTTAGTAAAATTGTCAAACAACACTTAGTTAAAATGTCTTCACTGTCCATTAAAGTGTTTACATCATATCACTGTTTCCATTTTAAAGAAATTATAATAGCTCCCAGAACCAATAAGTAGGTTACAATAACCTTGTGATTTTAAAAATGTCAAAATTTGGGAATGAAGACTTCAAACTATACACCTTTACCAAAGTAAATGAATGTTACATCATTGAAGATCTGTAAAGCAACAAAGCAAAATTATGTTTTCTTTCTAAGAAATCATGAAAATATGCATATACTAGAAACCGATAATGAAACCTGTCATTAATAAGCCTTTCCACTGTGTACCTTGAAATCATGCTCTTGCCATACATGTGGTTCCTAGCACTTGCTGACATTACAACTTATGAATCTTTGGGTTGGATGGAACCACAAAGAGTCTCATTAATCCGATACACATAACAATCTTCGCCATTCGAGATACTAAGCAACCTCTGTTTAAAGACCTCAAGAATGAGACTCACCACTTCTCCAGCAAGTCTTTTCCACTGTTTTGTTTCATGTCAAGCAGTAGCTTGGCTTTAAGTTGTTTCTGGTGTTAGAGAATTGACCGTCTGCAAAGATGTTGCCATGGGGACACCAGACATTATGTTTTACCATCCTTGGCCAGAGGCTTCTCTCATGTCCCTGCATGGGGAGTTGGAACTGACAGAGGAGCTCATCTGCACTCTCCCGGATTGACACCAACCTATTGGTCTTCAGTCACTGCCGTCACAAAGTTTAACCCATTGTGCCACCGAGGCTCCTTATTCCGCTACTGGTACCACTTACTCCATGAACACATTCATACTCCATAATCCTCCTGTTTCAGCCATTTACTCTGCTGGTTTGCCCATGCGAGGACAGGAGGCCCGGGCTGCCGCCCCCCTGGTCTTGCGGGAGGCGGGCGGCTGCTCCAACCTCGCGGCAGGACCGACGCTCGTGATCTAGCCGCCTCTCTCCCCGGTGCCGGGGTCCATCCCACGCCCCTCTGACTGATGGGCTGGGCGGCCGCCTGCTACCAGGATCCCCAGAGAAGCGTTGGATATCTCTGGGGTTCCTCGCCAGGGAGCCAGCCCGAAGGGCGACACCGGCACGAGCCTGCCAGCATCAGCGGCCCCCATAACTGTGATTGGCCACCGGAGAAACGACGCCACGGAGAAGCGGCCGAGTCAAAGAGCAGCAGATCCTCCCCTGTCCCTATGGGCCCATGGCGGGGTGCTATCTGCCCCGAGCCGCATGACCCCCCTGGACCTACTACGTCCAGCCGACTGCGCTGAGAAGCCGCTGTCAGGCGGAGTTCGATCGTTTGATCTAAGACGCTGGGCTCAGTCTCAAGCAGCGAGAGCTCCACCCGGTCACTCAATCAGGGTGGAGACTGACATTTCCTTGCTTGGGTCTGATCCTTCCTGTCAGACCTCTGGACAGAAAGGAATCCAGGCCACCGATTTCACCTGGCCAGTTACGAAGATCTCCTTGAGAGCTTCCTTTTCTCCCTTCTTTTGATGGCAGGGTGGTGCCTGCTTAGGTCCACCCTATGGCACTCAGTCCTATTCCTTTCTCTGTCCTTTCCCCTCCTTTTCCTTCTTTGATATTATTCATGTGTGTCTGTCTGTTTTCTCATTGTTTTGTTATGCCTGACTTACATGAACACGCTCTGAGCCCATAGGGAGTGGCGGTGATAAATTTAATTAGAATAATAATAATAACAATAATAAAAATCAAGAGTTATTATTTCAAAAACTATTTTTACTTTTTAGCAAAACAGAGGTCATAAACATTTTGTTTTTGGACTTCTATGTGAGTCAAAGCTGAATTTTAAAGGGAAAAATTTGTGCAGATGTGATATCAGCACGATAAACAGGATAATGTTTTCAAATGTTCCGAGTATTTCATTCACATAAAGCTAGAGATTATTCTCTATTGATGCTTAGGATCTTGGACTTTATAATTATAGCAAAATTATTTGCTGCATTTTCAGAAAGTAGGGACAATGGAAATATTTTGTACAATACTATACTGGCACTACAGTTGCACAGTAAATGATCTTACCATGGTCAATGACTTCCCGTCTCTTGTTCAGATCCTCAAGGGAAAAATAAATGAGTTCATCACTTTGGCTTGCCCTAATATTCTGATTCAGCATTGTGAACCTACACACATTTTCCCTCCTACATGTTGCTCCCCATTTTTAAACTGGTCTTTACTAACCATTAGTACATCCTGCATGTTGCTTTTTTGAAATTTAGTTTACTCCTTACATCAGCTCTCAACCTTTCTAATGCCATGATCACATAATATTGTTCCTCATGTTATGGTGACCCCGACCATAAAATTTGCTACCTGTAATTTTGCTACTGTTCGCAATTGTAATGTAAATATCAATGCTCACGGGAAGCACTCATTCATGGTTAAAATTTAGCATATTGGTGGGGTTCGGGGTTGATTTGTCATTTGGGAGTTGTATTTGCTGGGATGTATTTTGCCTCCCACACTGCCATGCCGAGAGCATGCCTGCTCTCCTCCCGCTTGGAGTCTCAGAAACAGCCCTCCTTGGCTGAGGAGAGGCCAATCACAGCAAAGGAGGGCACAGTCAGGAGGATTCTGTTTCCAAGGAAGAGGACAGATGGAAGATCTTCAGCCTTCTTTGCCAAGAGGGTGTAGAAGCATGAGAGGCGGCTGAGAGCTCGGCAGGGGCGGGCTTGCTGGCCCCTAAGCTCACATCCTCCTCTGACTCCCCGCAGCCTGTAGGAACAGAGGTGGGAGGCTGACCTGGTGCCTGGCTGTTTCCTGGCACAGGGCCGGCAACCATTTAGGAATGGAAGGGTGGTCAACTGAAACTTTGCTTCACGACCCCAGAAAATATTGCTTAACTCAGCAGGGATCGACCACAGTTTGAAACCACAATATAAGGGGAAAGGCAAAGGTATGATCATTACCCAAAATAAACACATTTTAGGTGCAGATACTAATTGACAATGATGTTCCTTATCACCAACAATATATATTATTATATAGTTTATTGCATTAGCCGCAAGGCCATATATCAAGCAGAACAAACCATGCAAAACAAATAAGATGCTTATCAGCGTTGAACAGTGGTTCCGTAAGTATTTTGTGTACATTAGCTCAACCGTTCTGTAATAAAATAACAAATACTCTGTTACCTCTGCCTTTCTGCTTCATTTCATCAAATTCCTAGCTAATGCCATCTATTTGTAGATCAAATCATATAACTCCACTCTGCAATTAATTCCAATTGAGGCAATATATCGTTACTACTTTTCTTTGTAGAAGAATGTTTTCTTTGGTAATTAATAACTGGTTGGGATTAGAGAGGGAGGGAATATAGTTCTATTAGTCGAGGGTCCAGTGGGTTTATTGAGTAGAAAACTTCAAGTAAGAGTGGTGCTGCTTTCTTTCATCATCTTCTGCACATTGGTGGAGGATATAATTTAGATCTTCCACCTCCTGGGCCCCACAGACACCCCATGTTCTCTCATGTAAGGGATGGAATGGTATCCTGCCACACCTATCCACAACATTGATTCATTCCTGTTCAAACCTTGCACCCAATGGAGCCACTGCTTGGGTGTCTTGTTGGGTGGCAGTCAGATGAGGAGCACGACTGTAGATGGGATACAGTCGCGCTGGCCATTTCAAGAGCCTGCACTAGCGGGCACGCAAGGTCCTCCTGGGCTTGAATGTCACAAAATTCTCTGTTTCACCTCTGCTCTAGCTTTGATGAGTATTATTGCTCCAAGGAGTCCACAGGGGTAGCCCACATGATCTTAGTAGTGGATTAATTTATTTGTGACTCAGATTGGGCAGTGTTTTTAAGTTGTTCTTCTGGGAACAGCAGCGAAGTCTGTGAACTGGGTTTTGATTTTGCTACACGTAGTTAAAAGCTCTGGCCAAGCAAGGCCTTCTATTCGGTGCATCTCCGTCTAAACTCTGACTGCTGCTGCTGGCGTACTTTTATTAACTCCAGCACCTGTCTTAAAAATGTGTTTGGTTCTGGTCAAACTGTCAGACTGTAAAGTATCAAAACAAATGTTTTGAGTTAGTATCTGTTTCTTTTGGTTTTTATGTGCTGTAGTAGTACTACTGTAGGTGTGTGGCTGAATAGGTGCACCTGGGTTTTGCCAAACTCCAGTAGGAGTGTGGCAATATGTTTGTATAAATCTCCCTTTGTTACAGTTTGGGTTAGGGTTTTGGCTTTTGCAGTTTCTTACTGTCTATGCTGGCTATTGTGCTGGCTGATTCCTGGCTGATATACTGCTGTGATGCTGAAATGCTGTAATTTGGAGAAATGGATTCCTATACTGCTGCAATGCTGAAATAGTAGCACCAGGGATGCTGGGAGTTACTGTACTGTGTGAGTGCTACAGAAGCCTGTTTCTGAAGAATGTGTGGACTGTTTATTGGAAGAGCATGATTGCTGGGTTTTTTGTTTGTTTGAAGCTATATTAGTAAATTTTTACATGAAGACAAACTTTGTTCTTTGCTTTCTGTTTGCTCAAATACCCATCAACCACCTGTGACAACCCTTGTTGACCGGCCTCAGACTACACGGACGATCTTTCTGCTCAAACTACTGACCCTCATGCAAGAGGACCTCGAAGTTACTTCAACCTTCCAGTCTTATGGCAGGGTAGACTATCTCCCCATTGAACTGCAGAGATTTTAAATTTCTCAGTATCCACTTGACCACGCTGCCACCATTTTATCTGTCAGACCACTGACCTTGAGGCCACCACCAATAAAAGAATTAGGAGAGGTGTTTTCTTTTAAGATGCAAACAATTTATTATGACACAAATGGGTACAAATCTTGGTTGGTTTTATACTTCCTCAGAGCTAAACTTATTCTGTTACACAAAACACAATGGGGATATATTATAGGGTTTCCACCTTCAAGCCTCTATAAACCCCTGGACTCTTCCAACTTTAACTAGGGTCTCTACACCCATACAACTGGACTGCTCTCTTGCAGACCTTAAGACCAACTAAAATACTGAACTGTTCTTACAGTCCTTGGGACCAACCTAACTCAAAACAGAACTCCTCCCCCTCTCTTGTGGCAGTTGGCACCAACCGCTCTTTACCAACTGTAAAATTCAAACCTTGAACATTCTAAAGCCTCTAGCCCTGGTTGCCATGGCGACAGCTCTTCAAAGCTTCTGCCAAGCCTCTTCTGTTTCACCCACAGCAGCAATCCATAGAATACTCCCCGAACTACACAAAACAACATACATTTAACATATGTCACACAACATTTACACACAAATAATCGACATCAATTACACCACCTTTTTCTGTTTTTCTCTGCAACTGTGGATATAGAGGATTACATGTCCCATTATCCATCTCCAACCGACACAAACATGGGCATTTAAAGGTCCCCCAGTAATTCGGCTCCATATATAGCAGTAAAGGGATGATTTTGGCTGAGTACACTTTGAGAATGGGGCCAAGAGACTCCGGGATGGTGATTTACCAACCGTATAGTGGTTGGGCAGGAACTCACTTTGTGTGCGGGAGTGGCACTGAGATACAGCCATTTGCCTGTTTCTGAAAGTGAGGCCTAGATAGGTGTAGTTGCTACCTGTTCTAGGTCTACTCCATCTAAGAACCATTTGTGCTTCTTTGATCTTGGCGAGAAGCGCATGACTTTAGATTTATTCATTGATGGACAGACCATTTTTGGGCATACTTTCTTGGAATGTTTTCAGGGTCCTCTAAGCCAACCTGAGGCGTGGGAAAGCAGCACAATGTCATCAGCATATAATAGAGAGTTGCAATGAATGGAGCCAATTTGTAATGGGCTCTCTATTCTTAAGTGACAATGGGAGGTCACTGGCTAGGTCAACAAAGAGGCACCAACAGGCAGCCATGTCTGACCCTTTGTGTATGCCCACTCTGGCTGACAATCGCCTCCTGTTCCTATCAGCCAGTACTGGCACATGCAGATACAAATGCCTAATCCAAAGCTAGCAGTCTGCGATCTATACGATGGTCAGTTTTGCCATAGGATCTCCACGATATTGTCAAGGCGCGGGTCTATGAAGGCTGCATATAGGGGGTTTTTTGTGGGAGAGGTACTTGTCGATAAGATGGGATAGGACAAAGCAATTATCAGTAGCCGATCTCTCAGCTCTGAACCCGCTGTTCTTCTGGTAGAATACAGGCCTCTTGTTTTATGCTTCTAATTTGGACACCCATTAAGGTTCAGTAAAATCTTTGCTATTATATTCAGTAAGCTGATGGGCCTATAATTACTAGGATCTTTTCCACATCCTTTTTATGTATTGGGACCCACGATGGCCACTTTCCACCTCTGGGATGTTAAAATTGTGTTATTGATGTGGTTGCAGAGACCTGCGATCAGCGGGGCCTACCATTCTATCTCCTCCTTGAACAACTCACTTTCGGGAGGAAATCCTCACCCGGGCTTTGTTGGCTCTTAGGTTATTGATAATCTTTATTTTCTGGCAGAGGTCGCAATTTAGGCGGCCACTCGGGAAGAACTTCTATTGTGCCACTTGAGAAGCGGTCAGAGTAATTTTAAATGGTAGGCGGGCTTATTATTTTGGTGCCCCCAAAAAAAAAACATTATTTGCCTGCCCCCATGTAAAAAAAAAATATATACAATTATATCACAATACCATTAGTAGTATTATATTGTATCAATGTATATACAATATATTATACCATACTCATACTATATTATATCATAATTATATTATACTACATTACAATATAATTATATTATAGTATATTGACATTACGCATAATATGTCTTGTTCTATTATAATATTATTATAAAATAATAAAATTATTTATTTAAATAAGAGTATCCTCTACTAAATAGAGAAGTCGTGATAGAAATAAAAATAAAATAAATAAAATAAATAAATAAATATTTTATAACTCCTATAAAAACTCAAATAACCCAAAATAAAGTAAAATAAAATATTATATATTACTATTTTTGTACAATACCACTATACTGCAATATTGTTTGTAATATTACATATAATATAAAATATATCATTATTCTATTGTTATATTGTATTTTATTATATTGTATTGAGCAATATTAAGCAGAACTGTATAATAATCAACAAGAAATGCAATGTAAATGCATCAAAATCAGAATATATTACCTACCACCCATCTCTCATAATTCATGAGTCTCCATAAGTCCAAAATTAGGATCCCAATGTAAATGTAAATAGAAAAACAGCCAAAATGTTCAAATGAGGTCGAATACAGGCAGCGCGGCCTGGGCAAACTTAGGCCCTCCCTCTAGGTGTTTTGGACTCCAACTCCCACAACTCCTCATAGCCTCAGGCCCCTCAGGTCTAGACAGAAATAGAGCCGAAGAAAGGAAGGAGGGAGAGAAGAGGTCACAGAGGCATGCGCGCTGAGTTTTCGCGCATGTGCAGTTGCTCCTGCGCTCAGCCCCTGTCAGAGCAACTGCGCCTGCGTGAAAGCCTCGTGCGTGCCCAGAAGCGTCAGGCGCACAAGGCCGGGGGTCAAAAAGCAGGCAGCTGCAGCACTGTCCTGAGGAACATCGGCCAAGGCCAGGATGGCGCTATGCGGCCAGGATGGCTTCTGCAAACCAGGATCGGCGCCCCCTTCCCAGATGGCGCCCTGGGCGGCCCCTACTTGGGCTATCTTGTAGGACCGCCCTGTGTCCGTTTCACTCATTTGGGAGAGTGCTTAATTGTGGGAGGAGCAAAAGTTGGGGAAAGTACTGTTCCCAATTGTCTGCTGGAGTCTGATTGTCACTGTTAGAGTTTCCTCTCTCGTAATATGCCGGAGACTGAGTTCCAAAAGATAATTGCATTATTTCCCTGTGCTGCTATTTCAGATCTCGCCAAACCGAGGCTGCATATATTCTTTTTCTCTTTTATAACTGTTTTGTATTTCACTCCTTAAGTGTCCTGAAGTAAACAATGCAATAACATGCAACTTAGGAAAAGAATGAGATTATACCCTCCACACCGCGATCCTATTACAGCTGTGTGTATATGCAACAGGCAGGTAAACAGTAGCTGCTTCCAGAACTCTTTATTGAATAAGTGTGGACAGCCAGAACAGAGAGAAAGGAGGTAAGTATGCCCCAACAGTTGTCCCAGCATGCTAAAAATAAATCAATAAGGTTGTTGTTGTTGTGTGCGTTCAAGTCATGTTCATCTTATGGTGAACCTTTAGTGGAGTTTCTTGGTAAGAATTTGTTCAGAGTGGGTTTTTGCCCTTGCCTTCCACTGAAGGTTTTGGGTTTATGCTTTTGATCTCTTGGGAGAGTGGACTTTCTAATTGCCGCATCTCTCCAACGGGCATTGCCATAGATATGACACCAAGGTCAAGCTGTGGCTGACTGGGCAGCTCCGGCCAGCAAAGGACATTCAACGATTCCTGGGCTTTGCCAACTACTGCAGAAAGTTCATTCCTGACTTTGCCAAGTGGGCGATCCTATCACCCAGTGTTTGCGGGAAGGTCCGTTCCGGTGGGCGCGGAGGCGAGCGTGGGGTTTCGCAGAGATTAAAACCGGCTGTTCACCACCCAGCAGCCTAGCACCCCAACCCCGCACCCCTTTCATCGTGCAGGCCGATGCTTCGGGGCGATGGCGGTGGGAGGCGATCCTGCTACAGCCTCAGGGGCGGACTTGTTGCCCTGTGCCTACTATTCCCGGCTTGTGGCGGCTCCGGAAAAGAACTATACCATTTGGGAGAAGGAACTTGGCCATCAAGGTGGCTTTTTGAGAGTCTGGAGACATCTGCTTGAAGGGGCCAAATTCCGGTGGAGGTTCACACCGACCACACGGGCTGGAACACTTGAAGTCCCAGCGCAAATTGAACCAGAGGCAACAGAGATGGTCCCTGTTCTTTGGGAGATTCAATTTCCGCATTCACTATGTGACCCCAACAGACCAAGCAAGCTGGCCAGCTGTCCTTGAGGCTGCCGCCAGTACGTTAGAGGTGTGAGGGCTTTCTAAGGGCCGATCTCCTGAAACGGAGAACTTAGCTGCGGCCCGAGGGCGGCTCCTGAACCCTCCGTTGGCTCCGCCCGGCCCTAAGACAAGCGGCCTCTGAGCGAGCGGGGTTAGAGCGCGCCAACGGACCGATCCTAGGTGCAAGAACAGCTGACTAAGAGTGCAAGCCCCTTTCCAGGTAAGGACGGGGTACTTTACCGACTCTAAGAACATAAGAACATAAGAAGAGCCATGCTGAATCGGACCTGGCCCATCTAGTCCAACATTCTGTGTCACACCAGTGGCCCACTAGTTGTACACAGGGATCTCTAGCAGGAGGCAGCTCTCCCACCTGCTCCGATA
Organism: Anolis apletophallus; assembly: GCA_030556195.1. NCBI lineage: Eukaryota > Metazoa > Chordata > Lepidosauria > Squamata > Anolidae > Anolis > Anolis apletophallus. The sequence goes on along the minus strand of JARBWK010001719.1, from coordinate 7,332 downwards.
CAACCAGTACCACGGGAGAATCCTGCCTGCCTCCATCAACCCCTGAAGGTGGCACTTGGATGTATCCATTTCAGTATTTTATACACTTCGATCAAGTCACCTCTTAAACGCCGTCTTTCAAGGCTGAAAAGACCAAGGCGTTGCAACCTGATTTCATAAGGGAGCTGCTCCATCCCTGGGATCATATTTGTTGCCCTTCTTTGTACCTTTTCCAGTTCCGTTATATCCTTCTTGAGGTGCGGTGACCAGAATTGTACACAGTACTCCAGATGTGGCCTCACCATAGATTTGTAAGAGAGGCAATACAGCATTTGCCGACCTATTTTTCATTCCCTTCCTGATCATGCCAAGCATAAATTTGCTTTTTCGCTGCTGCAAGCGCATTGGGTTGACATCTTCATTGAGCTGTCCACCAAAACCTAGATCTTTCCTGGTTTGTCTCAGAAAGCTTGATCCCATCAGTTGATAAATTGTATTTAGGGGTTCCTTTTACGATGTGCATGACTTTACACTCTGTTTATGTTTCCCCCCCGGGCCCGAGAGGGAGGACATTCTCAAACTGTGCCATGATAATTCGAGCTGCCCGGCCACTTCGGGCTGTTCAAGACCCTGCAATTGGTCTTAAAGTTTCTGGTGGCTTAGTGCGGAGGGATGTGAAGGAGGACTATGTGAGACTCTTGCCCTGTGTGTCAGCGGGCCAAGAACCCGGGGGCAAGCCGGCCGGTTTGCTCAGCAGCTCCCACCTCCTCCGCCCCTGGAAGATGATTCGGCTGACTTCATCACTGACTTGCCAAGTCAGGGTTTTCTCCACGATCTCAGTCGTGGTGGACTGTTCACCAAGATGGGACACTTCATCACCTGTGAGGTGCCTACTGCCAAAGAGACTGCTGATATGTTTGTGCAACATGTTCAGCTGCATGGCCCTCTCAGGGATCAGGCGACCGACCGCGGCACCCAGGGTTCACTTCCCAGTTCTGGAAGGCTGTCCAAGTTGCTGGGGATTGATGTGCGAGGATGTCCACGGCGCATCACCCTGATCTGCTGACCAGACCGAAAGAGGTCAATGCCATCTTGGAACTTGAGTACCTCTGGTGCTATGTCAACTATCAGCAAACCAACTGGGGCGTCTTTATTTGTCTCTGCGGGAGTTTGCCTACAACATTAGCCGCGCGACAGATCTCTCAAGGAGACTCCTTTTCTTTTGCCAGCTATGGACACCATCCTCGTTTCCTACCCTCCGGTGGATATCCCGTCCGGGGCGTCGGAAAAATGAAAAGACTGGCTTAAGGAGCTTACTGCCTTGCAAGACTTGCTCGCACTCAATGGACCATACTAAGTGGTTACAAGCGGATGGCTGATCGGCGGCTCAAGGGCCCTGCGTCCTGGTGGGGGGATAAAGTTTTGGCTGTCTGCAGGTCCTGCCCACTCAGAGGCCTAGCCGCAAGTTGGATGCTCGCTTTTGGGGCCTTACTCTGTTTTGAGAGAAGAGTAGGGCCTGTTTCTTTCAAACTGCAACTCCAGCGGACATGAAGATCCACCCTGTGTTCACCGTTCTTTCCGCCCCGTAAGGGGGTGCCGGCCTGATGTGACGCAGCCGCGCCTCCCCCTGCCGATGCGTGGCGGAGGAGTTGGAGGTGCAGGACATCCTGGATGCGCGTATCCAGCTACCCGGGAGGCTTCGTCATTGACTGGGGCAAGATTTTGGACCGGGCGTTCTTGGGACGAGGCTCGGGCCGTCCATGCCCCCGAGACTCTTGTCGGCTCGGTTCACTCGCAAGTACCTGACAAACCCAAGCCTCGGGGGCGGCCCACAGGAGAGGCCCTGAGGGGGGATAGTGTAGCACAGCAGTTCTCGTTTGTGCCTGGAGGGCAGGGACAGGGCCTGGGGGTCCATTGGCATTAGAACCGGCTGTGCTAGAACTGGATTCTGAGGATGAGCTAGATGACTGGGGGCACAGGGCAGCTTTTCCCCGCCAAGAGCCTCTTTCACCTACAGAAGCTTGGCCTGGGAAGAAATGTGTTTTTGGTCAAGGGATGATTCAGATCACCAGGTGCAGTCTGATAGCGAAGCAGGGAGTTATGAACACCCGGGAGGAGATCTTCCAAGGCCCCTTGAGGAAGATATGGAACAAAGCGCATGGGAAATGGATAGGAGGAAAGCTCTCAGAGAGATAGCAACACAGCTGCCGAAAGACAAGGTCGAGACCTTTGATGAGGCAGGAACGTGAGGCTAGTAGGAGGATTGGTCAGGCCCTAGACACCGACCGAGGTCCGTCCAGCAGAGATTGGAGACAAAGAAGCCTAGGCGTCGAGGACCTCGAGAATTAAATATGAGATCGTGGGAGCAGGATCCTCCAGTTCCGGCCACGTCTTTCCTGAATTGGCGTGAGGGCGGGTGGGACCACAAACCAGCCGTGGTCATCAAGTCTTGCCTTGAGGATTTGCCTAGCCTTGTTCTTGATCCGCCTGGGATTCGCGGGCCACACATGGCTACTACAGACACGCATTGGATTGGAGCCTTGCCAAAGCTTTTAGTCTATTTGCTACGTTACTTTGGACAATCTTGCTTTCATACCTTTTGAGACTGTTTGCCCATCATTGGGCTCTATATTCTTTGGAACTGTTTTTATACTCCAATAAGTAGTTGGCCTTCAGAGTGTGTCTCTCTGTGTGTGTGATTAAGGGGCCCGCCAAGTCCGTACGTTGTGACTGTAGCCCAGAAAAGCAACCCAGAATAGTCAACTGCTACAATCTTTCTGAGTATTTTCTTTGTTCAGTTACAGTGCATAATAATTAGGCTGTTTGATACGCAGCAATAATAGGCTATTGGTGTTTGCTGTTTAACATTTGAATAAAATGTTAGACCAAATCCAGCTTTTTTCCTTTATTGACCTACCTAAGCCCAGAAGCAACCTAACATTGTAAACTGCCATTTATTGAATTTCCCCGTAAATCTTAAAAATTTTTCATTTTAAAAAAAAAGGGGAAAGATTAAATTTTTTCTCAATAGTCTATAGTTTTGGCTTAAAACCTTTTGGGTTTTTCCCCGGTTTTGGGATTTTCCCCCCAGAAGCCCTGGCCTGCTTGTCAGGAATTCGGGAAATAAAACCCCCAAAAAATTTTAAGAGGACCAGAGGTTGGGAACCCCCTCATTTTAACCAGTAGAAATTTTTTCATATTACAGTGCTGTTTGTCTTCCCCCCCGGGGCATATGATATTCGGTTATTAAATTTCCCCTTTTTTTAAAAAAATAACAGATTTGTGCACTAATCGGGCAAATGGCACTTACAAACATAAAAAATATGTTCATTGGTTTTAAAATCTTTTTTTTGGGAAAATGATGCTGGCAGAAAAAGTGTGCCCCCCCACCCTGAAATTTTTTAAAAACCCAAAAAACAAATATTAGAGGCAGGGCTCCCCTAAATCCGTTTAACGAGTGAGGTAGTGCTAATACTTTTTTAAATCCTGATATCTTTAAGGGTGGTTGCTGTATTTATTGAAATAAAATAAGGCTTTTTTTTTAAATCCCAGGGTTTCTTGGTAAAAAAAATTATTCTAGAAAAAAAGCTTATGGCATATCAGATGATTTAAAGATTTTTTAAATTACAAATGCCTTTTACTCTGATGATTCTCCTTGCATTTTTAAAATTTGTCTTTTATAAAACCTCAATCATGGACACAAGTTCTTCTAGATACCCAGTAATATTGTTCAGAAAATCTGAATAATAATTTAAAAAGTAAAAAGGGGGGTTTTAAAATTCAAATGATGAAATGGGAAAAAATAAAAAAACAGTTACTGGGGAAAACATTATGCGAAATTTGTAAATGTGTTTTCTCATACCTCTTAAAATCACACTTAAGTTCAAAGTACCCACAGAGTGGTAAAAATAAAAATAAAAAAAATTTAAGTAAAAAAATTTTCGCACATATTCTGTTTAAAGACATGATATGTGCAAGATTTCTTTAAAAAAAATTTTTAAAATTGACCTTTTATAAGTAACAGGGTGGAAGGTATTAGTTGTTGTATGTCATCTGGGGGTTTTCCGCTGAGATTTATGAAATTTTTTACTTCTCATCGAAAAAAAAGGGAATGAAGATGCCATTAACAACCGCTTCTTGATTGTTTAAAAATTTGGGAACTTAGAGTTAGCTAATAGTTTTCCCCGTCCCCTTTTCCCCTTCCCCCCTTTTCCCTTTTTTTTTTTTTTAAATATGTTAAAGCTTACATTCTTGTTTTTTTTAAATTTTTTTGGAAAAAAAGGGGCCGAACGCGGATGGGAATGGTGAGTGTTAAAAAAGTCATAGCTAGAAAGTTAGATAGACTATTCATGTTTTTTCACTCTGTTTGCCAATTATGTTTCTTTCTGGGTATTCATCAAAATATCGGGGTAAAAAAAGTTATTCATGTTAGTGATGTGACCCTGGACAGCTTAAAAACAGGACTGGTTTAGAAGGGGGGGGGGTCTTCATTTGGGGGGAAAAATTGATAAATGAGCCTCAGAAAGAATAGTTTTTTTTAAGCCCTTTTAAACATAGAATCATAGAGTTGGAAGAGATATGGGCCACCCCTTTCCCCCCCAAAAAACGGGAAAAAATTTTCATTCAAAGCCCCCAACAGATGGCCATCAACCTCTGTTTAAGCCCCCCAAAAAAGGAGCCTTCACCACCCTGGGACAGAAGTTCCACTGCTGAACACCCCCACAGTCAGGAATTTCCCCAATCATATGTACTTTTGTCCTTAAAAAAAAGTTTTTTAAAACAAAAAGTTTTTTAAAATTTTTCCCCGCTTTGATTCAGTTTTAAATGATTCTTTAATCTTTTTTTTTAGGAGTTATCCATTATCTTGGTCCATGTTGATGGGGGTACTAAACCCAAAAGGGAAAATTTAAATTTTAAAATTTTTTTCCTTTTTCCCTCAAACCACTCAAAAAAAAGTGGTTCCCCCATACTTTTCTTTATCAGATGCAGAACTACATCATTTTAAAAATCCCCCAAAACTCATCTGTTATTAAATTTTTTCCCCCCTTTTAAAAACCCCAAAAAGCTTTGCAATGCAAAAATAAATTACTGTCCAAGATTGCAAATTTGCATACAATTAAATTTGATCAATAAAATTAAAAAAAATTTTTTTGAAGTCTAAATTGATTTTTTTTTGTAGTTTTTTTTCCTCTTCTGTATGTTCTCTTCCCGACAACAAATTCCCCTTTTATATAGTCTTTTTGGGGTTTTAGATGTGAGTCCTTTTAAAAATTTTTCAATTAAATTTTTTAAAAAACCCCTAGCTGGGGGGAAAGTTTATAGTTTATAGAATAGGCTCTTTTTTGGGAATAAAAAGGGTCTTCTTTGATTTTAGCTTCAAAAGTTCCCCTGATATTTTTTTGATTGATTTTCCCGGGGTTTTCGTAACATCTGATCCTTGCCTGTTTTTTAAAAGGTTCAGATCTTGGTGCACTATTGCTGGGGCAAAACAGCCCATTTTTTTATAAACAGAAAAGTCCCCCCGGGTTTGAAAAAATTTTCCTTTAAATTTATCTGGCTGGCCTAGATAAAAAGCTTTGGGGGGATGTTTTGCGTCTAAGAAAAACATACTGATTCTTGACTTAATAAAATAGCTTGGCTTTTTTGTGTTTCATCCTTTGATATTTGTTATGCTGTGTAAATGTAATTTGCAATTGGGGAAATACAATTTTCCCCAAAAAAAAAACATGAAAAGGGGAAAAATGGGGAAAAAAATAAATCTACACCTGTGAAGGAAAAATCAAGTGCCCATTCCTTTAAAAACTTCTAGTGGCTAGGAACTGTGCATTTTCCCCAAAAGGGTAATTCTTTATTAATGCAATTTTTTAAAATTTCCCCCTTTATTTAAGAAGCTTCAAGCGTGTTAGCAAAAAGCTTAAAACCTAAATATTCTCACATAATTACAAATAAATTAAATAAGAACATTAAACTGAGCATCAGACCCCCAAAAAGGGTTTTGTTAAAAAAAAAGGGTTTTTGCTAGATGTTTACAATTAAAAATAGACAAAAAAAGTAAATTTTAGGCCAAAAGTATGAAAAACTGGCACCTAAAAAGGGCTCATTCTCTATCTGCCCATCTTTACTTTGGATTGGAGCACCTGGAAAAAACATCGAAAACTGGCCTTAATTATTTGGCAGGGTTTTAAAACAGGGGATATACACTACCATTGTTTACATAGTTTAAATAGTAGTGTGTTTAAGTCTTCATGCTTTTGGGGGGTGAGGCAAGTGCATTTATTAAAACATTTTTCCCTTTAAATTTTCCATGAAAATAGCATGTTTGGCACCCCCCTTTAGTCTTGAGGGGGGATTGCGAAAAAGGGGGGCCCTTAAAAAGTTTGAATTGTGGCTTCATGTTGCTCAAAAAACTACTACTGTCACTGATATTTATTTTCTTGATTGTAATGTAAAGGGGAAAAAAATTTGTCAACATTCATAATCTGGTCAGTTTTTAAAAGCATGTCAGTATGCTTCTTTCCCAAAAAACATAAGAACATGAAGAGCCATTGAAAGGACCCCAAACCCCTCTAGTCCAGCATTCTGTATCCCCAGTGGTCCCCCCGTTGTACCGGGGGTCTGAGCAGAAGGGAGGGAAACCCCAACCTGCTCCCCACCCCCCCAAAACCCCCACCCCCCGGGTATCCTGCCCCCACCTCAACCAACTCTGGGGGGGATTTAATTCCTTTTTGAACTACCCCCATACTTTTGGGGGCCATGAATCTTCTAATCCTGCCTTGAAGTTTTCAGGCTGACAGCTTCACAACCTCTTCTGGGGAATAAAATTTTCCCCCCAATGACCCTCTGGGTGAAAAAATATTTCCCTTTTTTTAGTCCTAATTTTCCTACCTTGGGCTTCAGGGTCCCTCTAGTCCCAAGTTTTTTTGTGACAAAAAATTTTTTTTTTTTTCACCTTTTCTATCCCCTGCATGATTTTATCCTTCAATCAAGTCACCCTTTTTGGCGCCCTCTTTCAAGGCTGAAAAAACCAAAAGGGGGTTTCAACCCCCTTTCATAAAGGGGGCCCCTCCATCCCCCTTTTTTCATTCTTTTTTGCCCTTTTCTGCCTTTCCCAGTTCCGTTATATCCTTCAAAATCGGAGACCAGGGGAAACAGTACTCCCCAAAATTTTGGCCCCTTTTTATGTTTGTAGAGGCAATCAACATTTGCTGACCTATTTTCCCATTCCTTTCGTCTGCCTGGGATAGAATTTCTTTTGCTGCTGCTGCCCTTTTGGGGTTTACATCTTTAAAGGGGGGGCACCCCAAAAACCCCCAAACCCCTTTTTCCGGTTTTTTTCTCGAGCTTTGCCCCATC
>JARBWK010001718.1:0-17668 GCA_030556195.1 Anolis apletophallus | reverse complement strand
GCGGGATCAGAAAATATCCGTATCTGGTGGATATTCAGGAGTCTGGAGACCAAAGCGCAATCACGAAAGAAATCCCATAGGAAGAAGAAATCCTCTCTGGGTGCTGATCTCAAAAAGGGAAGACTGAAGTGTCCATATTGCAATTAATTCTATACATAACTGTCAACATGGAGAAGAAACCCTATACATGTCTTGAGTGTGGAAAGAGCTTCACTCAGAGTGGACATCTTCGTTCACATCAAAGGACGCACACTGGGGAGAAACCTTATACATGCCTGGAGTGTGGAAAGAGCTTCACTCAGAGAGGAAATCTTAGTTCACATCTAAGGACTCACACTGGGGAGAAACCCTATAAATGCCTGGAGTGTGGACAGAGCTTCGCTCACAGTGGAAGTCTACGTTCACATCAAATGACTCACACTGGGGAGAAACCCTATCAATGCCTGGAGTGTGGACAGAGCTTCACTCAGAGAGGAAATCTTAGTTCACATCAAAGGACTCACACTGGGGGAAAAGCCTATAAATGCCTCGAGTGTGGACAGAGCTTCACTGAGAATGAAAGTCTATGTCTACATCAAAGGACGCACACTGGGGAGAAACCTTATACTTGCCTGGAGTGTGGACAGAGCTTCGCTCGTAGTGGAAGTCTACATAAACATCAAAGGATTCACACTGGGGAGAAACCTTATAAATGCCTGGAGTGTGGGCAGATCTTCACTCGTAGTTCACATCTACGCTCACATCAAAGAACTCACACTGGGGAGAAACCCTATGTATGCCAGGAGTGTGGAGAGAGCTTCGCTCGTAATGGAAGTCTACATTCACATCAAAGAACTCACACGGGGGTAAAACCCTATAAATGCCTGGAGTGTGGCCAGAGCTTCAGTGAGAGTGGAAATCTACGCGCACATCAAAGGATTCACATGGGAGAGAAACCCTTTAAATGCCTGGAGTGTGGAAAGAGCTTCACTCAGAGTGGAAATCTACGCGCACATCAAAGAACTCACACTGGGGAGAAACCCTATAAATGCCTGGATTGTACACAGAGCTTCACTGAGAGTGGACATCTACGCTCACATCAAAGAACTCACACTGGGGAGAAACCCTATACATGCCTGGAGTGTGGACAGAGCTTCGCTCACAGTAGAAGTCTACGTCTTCATCAGAGGACGCACACTGGAGCAAAACCCTCTTCATGCCCTTAGTGTGGACAGAGCTTCACTCAGAAACCCAATCTGCATACTGGGAGAAAATATACATCAAAGGATGCAAGCTGGGGAATACCTTATAAATACCTGCAGTGTAGAAAGACTTTCAGTTCCAGTGCAAATCTATGTTCACATCTCAGGACTTGCACTGGGGAGAAGGCTTATGAATGCCTGGAGTGTGGACAGACCTTCGCTCGGAGCTTCACATCAAAGGACTTTGTTCTGAAGGTCGGCCCCTCTTCCTTTTTCCTTCCCTTTCCCCAGCATCATTCCCTTCTCCGAGCTTTCCTCTCCTCTCGTGATGTGGCCAAAGGACTTCACCTCTGACTCTCATCTCCTTCCTTCCAATGAGCAGCCGGGCTCTCTTTCCTGGATTACAGACTGGTTGGATCTTCTCCCGGTCCAAGGCACTCTCAGAAGTTTCCTCCAGCACGATTCCGGTTCCGGCAATGGAGGGAGAGGACGCGTTCTAGGAGGCTCTCCTGGGGACGAAGCTGTATGCGGGTGTCAGGGAGGTAAACTCCCCCCACAGAGTTTGAGAAGAAGAACTCAAAAGGGCCAGGGTCTTCCCCAAGCCCCCTCTGTCCTACCTTGGTCCTCCTCAAGAGGGTTGGGAGAGTCGGAGGGGCAGAAGAGAGACCCGAAGGAGATACCCGCCAGCACCTCGGCAAAAAAGGCCGAGCAACTCTCTAACCGCTGGACCTGCACATGGGCAGAACCTGGTAAAAGTATCGAATAGAAGAGACAAACGGAGGTACTGGATGGCGCTCGAGTGGAGGAGGAGAGGAGAATAAGGTGGATTTAAATTTTTCTTTTGAACAAAACATAATCAAACTTACCGGATGGTGTATACCTTTAACTGGCAACGCGCGGGGTGACGGAGAGGAGGCGAGCCAGTAGAGGAGGAGGAGGAGGAGACGGAGGCAGGGCCAGTGACGTAGCGGGGACTATAGAGCTACTAGCCAAGAAGCCAAGACACCAAGAAGAATTGCGGGACAGACGGGATAGACGGATAGCGAGTTTAAGGAAGAGCATCCCGGAAAAGGAAGGAACGAAGGAGAGAGCCCTATAGAGCTATAAAGGCTATAAAAACACAAAGGACCTGCAAAAAGGAGAGGACGAAGAGCGAAACGGCGAGGGGATTACGAGTGAACAAGAGACCAAGAAGCTATTGCAGTAAAGGGTAAAGCGGAAGAGTGATACAAGTAATAAACAGTGGCGGTGGGGAACGGAAAAGCGGCGGTGGAAGCGCTGAGAGAGGGCAGTGAGAGGGCAGTGAGAGGCGGTAAGACGGGCGAAGATTAGGCTGGGCTGCTGAAAGTTTGAAAACAAGCGGTATACAGGAAATAAGGAAATAAAGAAACCAGGGTGAGGTCCTGACGGAGGCTCGGAGGCAAGAGGAAAGAATATAGAATATTATAGAACATCACTGAACATCATAGAACATTATATTTAAAGCTCAGGCAAAGCTCAGAAAATAGTAAGAGATCCCCAAGAGATCACTCAAGTGGAAACCATCATAACACCCCACCGGTGACGGCCCTCCCATTACGTCCTAGCTGGAACTAGACTAACAGCCCTAAACAAGTGGCATTGGGGGCTAAAGTGAGAACAAGGACAAAATAAAATCAATAAACAATAAATTCACTTAAAGGAATCAACTAAAAAGACTGCTATAAAGTATACTACAGAGATAAAAGATACCCAAGTAAAGTCATTGAACAAATGTCAACCATGTCTACAAGAGGCCGCCAAGACAAAGAAAAGAAGAATGAACCGGTTCGTAGGAACTCTGGAGCAGGTATAGGAGGATACGGGGAGAGTGTCCTAAAAGAGCTGCTGACAGAGATGAAGGACATTAGAAAATTGATACAAAGAGGAGATGACGATAGGAAAAAAATGAAAGAGGAGTTGAAAGGAGATTTGAAAGACATAAAAGGAGAAATGAAAGATATGAAAAAGGACGTACAAGAGATGAACACAAAAATGCAAGAAATGAAAGAGGAAATAGGAGACCTAAAGAAAGACTACAATGATTTGAAGAAAAAACAGAGAGTCAACTTGGAGAAAACAAAAGAAGCGGAGATAAAAATAAATGAAATGGAGGAAAGACATTTGCAGATGGAATATTCACAAAGAGAATATCAGATTCGTTTTAGAGGAATTGAAGAAGAGGAACAAGAAAAACTCAAGGAAATAATAACAGCAATAACAGCAAAGATTTTAGATACCCCCGAGACATACTTAGAGGGAAAGATTGATAGGGTATACAGAATTAATTCGGCATACTCGAGGAGAAATAAGACGCCCAGAGACGTAATAGCAAACTATACGTTGAAAAGTATTAGGGATGAGCTGTTACGCTGGAAGAAAAATAGGAATGGACAATATAAAGGCAAGGAAGTATTTATTTTGAAGGAGACTCCACCGGAAATTATGGAGAGAAGAAAAAAGTATTTCTTTTTAACGGATATATTGAAAATGAATAAGATTAGATATAGATGGGAAAAATTAGAAGGGCTTATGATAACCTATAAAGGAAGACAACATTGGGTTACATCAGAAGAAAAAGCAAATCACTTCTTACATAAATTTGGAGAAGAGCTCGAAAGAAGCCCCCGAGGAAATAAAGAAGACAGGCAAAGAAGGTTCTTTGTGGACAAAGAACCAAAACAAAAGTCAGATGAAGAGAACGCTTCTGAGAAAGAAGAAGGAGAAACAGAAGATGATTTAATAGATGACTTCGGAAAAGGAGACCGGGATCACGAGGAAGTAGAAGTGGAGGAGAGCGAAGGGGATAACGAATGAGGAAGTCATTAAGGTGCTTATCATGGAATATAAATGGACTGAACAGTGGGGCTAAGAGAAAAAGAACTTTCCATAATTTATTGAAAAAAAAGGCTAATATAATAGCCCTACAAGAGACCCACATTAAAGAATCAGATATTCATTACTTAAGATACGAAAAATTAGGGGCAGAATTTGTTGCCGCGGCCAAAGAAAAAAAGAGGGGGGTAGTCCTATATATAGACCCAAATTTACAGCCTAAATTATTATTTACAGATGCGGATGGAAGGTATATAGGTGTCAGTATAAGTAAGGATCAAAAAAATATTCTTGTATGTAATATATACGCACCTAAGAATACCAAAACGAAATTCTTTAAAGAAATTGAAAGAAAAATAAATATATGTGAGGTCGACAGTTATATTCTACTGGGTGATTTTAATGGGACTATAGACCCCCAAATAGATAAAAAAATCTGGAAAAATAAACTGTAGAGAGCATAGTGGTAAGCTACCCAAATCTTTTTTTGACTTAGCGGAAAATCTGGAGTTAAAAGATGCTTGGAGATATTTAAATCATAGAGAGAAAGACTTTACATTTTTTTCTAATAGGCTCCAGACATGGTCCAGAATAGATTTTTTTATGATTTCTAAAGATCTTACGTTACAACTTAAAAAAACAAAGATACTGCCCAGGTTTTTCTCAGACCATTGCCAGATAGAGATGGAACTCTATAATGAAGACAGAGAATTTCACTGGAGATTTCCACAGGTTTTGTTGAAGGATGAAAAAATCCTGGAAGAGAGTAGAAAATTACTAAAAGAGTTTTTTGAAATAAACTGCCAAGATAATCAAAAATATATTATTTGGGATACAAGTAAAGCCTTTATGAGAGGCTATTTCCTTAAACAACAGTCGATTAGGAAAAAACGTATGCTCAGGAAAACTAATGAACTACACAAAAGAATAATAGATATAGAGAAGATATTAAAAGTTGAACCGAATAACGATAAGAAGAAAAAGGAATTAAAAGCTTATAATAAACAACTAGAAATATATGAAATGGAAATAATTGAGAGGAACCTGAAAGCGGTAAAACAGAGATATTTTGAATCGGCGACTAAAATAGGAAAATTACTTGCTTGGCAATTAAAAGAAAAAAGGAAACGATCACTGATAACTAAGTTAAAGCAGGGTGATAATATATACTCAAAAGAAGGAGAAATTAGGAAAATATTCGAATCTTTTTTTTCTAAACTCTATAAAAGGGATGATATAAATACATCGGAGGTAGCAACATATATTTCTGAAAAGAAAATAGGAAAAATTTCTGAATTAGATAGAGAGAAATTGAATTCCCCGATAACTAAAAATGAGATTAAAAAGCAATAATCAATTTAAAAATTGGTAAATCATCAGGTCCTGATGGATACTCAGCAGAATACTACAAAACTTTTATGGATGAAATAATAGATATTCTTTTGAGGGTGTTCAATGACATCCTCAACAAAGCAATACTTCCAGAGTCATGGAAAGACTCTAATACAGTCTTAATTGAGAAGCCGGGAAAGGACCCTCTTGATCCAGCAAACTACAGACCTATATCTTTATTAAATATTGATTATAAAATTTTTGCTCTAATTATTTCAGAGAGATTAAAATTATTTTTGAATGACTGGATCAAGAGGGACCAAAACGGTTTTCTCCCAGGAAGACACTTATATACAAATGTTAGGTTATTATTAAATGCCATAGAGTACTATGACAAAAAAATTGATAGAAGTGTCGCTTTTATTTTCGTCGACGGTGAAAAAGCGTTTGACCGGGTTAACTGGTACTTCCTCTCTTCGGTGTTAAATGAGATGGACATTGGTTTCCAGTTTAGGAATATAATTTCTGCTATATATACTGAACAATATACCCGAATTATAGTAAATAATAAAAAACTGAAAAGATAACTATACAGAAAGGGGTCAGACAAGGGTGTCCCTTGTCCCCTCTACTGTTTATTATGATTTTAGAATTACTTTTGGATGAAATTAGACAAGCGGAAGAAATTAAAGGCCTCCAGATCAAAAATGAAAGTGTAAAAATCCAAGCTTTCGCGGACGATTTAGTCCAGATCCTAGAGGATCCAAAAAATAAGATAACTCAATGGTTGAAAATAATCGAAAGATTTGGTCATTGTTCAGGATTCAAAATAAATAGAGAGAAAACACAAATATTAGTAAAGAATCTAAAAGAACAAGATAAACAGGAGTTGCAAAAAATCTCGGGTATTTCAGTTACTAATAAAGTGAAGTATCTAGGTAACCTCAAAAAATTCACAACTTTTCAAAAATAATTATGTTACGAAATGGACCGAGATTCAAAATACTTTAAAAAAATGGGGGAAATTAAATCTATCTCTGCTCGGTAGAATCGCTGCTACAAAAATGACTATTCTCCCTAAAATAAATTTTTTATTTAATACAATACCCATTATAAAAAATGATAAACAATTAGATACGTGGAATAAAGATCTTTCAAAATTTATATGGTCTGGGAAAAAACCCAGAGTAAGACTTAAATATATTCAAGAACGGAGTGAAAATGGGGGGTTAGGGGTTCCAAATTTGAAATCATATTTTTACGCGAATTGCCTGCAATGGTTAAAGGAATGGCTCAGGTTAAAAGATGATAGGCTTCTTAATCTTGAGGGGTTTAATTTAAAGTTCGGTATACATGCTTATACTTGCTATAATAAAACAAAATTAGATTCTTGTTTCAAGGACCATTATATTAGAAGTGTTCTCATAAAAGTATGGGAAAAATACCACAAAATAGAAGGGGCAAAGATCCCCATGTGGACATCCCCAGTTGAGGCCTTTCGGATCAGACAGCTGGACAACAAACAGTGGGTAACATATAATAATCTGCTGTACTGGGATGGAATGGAATTTAGGTTAAAATCTAGACAAAAATTAGAAGAGGAAAATATAGGTTTGAGTTGGTTTCCATACCTCCAGATTAAAAATATCTTTAAAGAAGACCAAAAAATGGGTTTCGGTTGTCAAAATAATGAGTTAGAAGAGATCTTACTAAATAAAAATCAAAAATTGGTTAGCAAAATTTATAAAATTCTTCAAAACAGGGGAGAAAACCAAAACCAAGTAAAGGACCATGTGATAAAGTGGTCGAGAAACATTGGTTACAAAATAAAACCGGAGGTATGGAAGACCATATGGAGAAGGAACGTTAATGTATCCTATAGTCAGAGCTATAAAGAAAATTGGGTGAAGATACTCTATCGCTGGCATTTAGCCCCAGAAAAGATAGCGAGAATTTATAAGACAGCTAGTCCACACTGTTGGCACTGCACGGGAAATAACGGAACGTACTTCCATATGTGGTGGACGTGCAGGAGAGCCCGAAAATTTTGGTCTATGATACATAGGGAGATTATAAAGGTGCTGAAAAAACCAATAAATAAAAATCCGGAAAGCTTTCTGTTAGGAATACTTGATTCTAAGTTGGACAAAGTAGAACAAAATATTTTTATTTTAATCACGACAGCCGCGAAAATGACCCTCGCGAAACACTGGAAACCCGAAGAAACTCCTACAAAAGAGGAATGGATTTTCAAAGTAATGGACACCATCCAAATGGAAAGGATGACAGCCAGCCTAAAGGCAAATCAAAAAAAAGACAATACACAATTGAAAAGTTATGAATTGTTTGTTCAATACTGTAAAAATGAATATGAATTAGACTTTGAGTTAAGTATATAAGGATGGATGTAGAAATCCTAAAATTGTGAATAATTTGGATGGCATGTGTGTAGATGGTTGAAACTAAGAAACAAACTACCTTCTTCTCTCCCCCCCCCCCCACTTTGAGCCCCCCATATAAATGTTTAAAGATATCAAAAAGGAAAATAGCTGTGACCAACAATGGTCTCAAGTCAGGTCTGCCCTACCACTCTTTTAATTTCTTCCCTATTGTCTATTACCCCTCTTCCCACCCTTTCCCCCCACCTCTCCCCCCCTCTTTTTCCTTTACCCTAACTTTTCTGTTGTCAAGTGTCCCGACGAAGGAAAGGGGAAGGGAACGCCAACTCCCTTCCTATATCGGCCTAAACGCAGGCCAACATACAACAGTACGGCGTCGGAACTGTAAATGTTGTTGTCTTTATGTCTCTGTTTTGTGTGTTTTTAAGCTGAAACTTAATAAAGCTTTGATACAAAAAAAAAGAAGTTTCCTCCAGCACCACAGTTCAAAAGCATCTCTCTTCCTTTGCTCAGCCTTCCCGAAGGTCCAGCTCTCACATCCGTAACATACTACGGGGAATACCATTGCTTTAACTATGCGGATCTTTGTTGATTTTCCATGATGTGTGCTAATTGAAGGGAGGTTTGATACCATTTAGAAATTATTTTCCTTTGGGTTTCTTTGGGGGTTATCAGTGCGCTGCTATCGGAGATCTCACTTTACCGAGGACAATGGCTGACCTTGGGACACTGCTGAATGCTGAATTCCCACATTTTGGTGACTTAATGGGTCGAACCGGGTGCCTCTTCCTTCAACATATTGAGGCACTTAACAAAAAACCGGACCACCTGCTTACTTATGTTTCTTCATTCATGGGATGTGCTGCAAGCTAGGCCCACAAAGAATCCCCATGTAGGGCTGGATGCTGGTGTGAATATCCCTGTGATCTCGGGGAGAGGGAACCCCGAAGATAGACGCAGGCTGAATGCAAGAGAGAGATCGAACCGTCTAGAGCTTCGGCCTCCCTCTGACCTGCCTCCTATCCCAAGGCACACTGAAGGCAGGCAACCAGTCGCCTCCCCTTCCTCTCTGGTGTTGGTGAACGCTAGATCTATCAGGAATACAACAACGACAATCAGGGAATTTCTCACGGAAGTGGGAGCAGATTTGTATTGTATTACCGAAACCTGGTTACAGGAGGGAGACGATATCATCCTTCAAGAACTAGCCTCCTCGTGATACGTTGTCACCCATCAGAATCGGAACGGGAGGCCGGGGGAGGGTGTAGCGATGCTCTCTCGTGATATGTTATCTCTCAGGGCGGTTCCTGCATTGAACACCACTGGTATTGAGAGTGCTGGCCTTGTGTGGGATTCACAGGAGTGTATAGCCTTCCTGCTGGTGTACCGTGCGCCTAGCGCACCAGCATAAAGCCTATCCCAGCTGTTAGAGACTGTGTCGGACTTGAGGTTTCCCAGAGTTATTGCCTTGGGGGACTTCAACGTCCATGCCGATGCGGCTTCATTTTCTTCTTCAGCTGCGGTCCTAGTACCGACCATGGCGACACTCAGTCTCTCACTTTGTGATACTGGGCCCACACATCAGGCTGGACACACACTGGACCTGGTCTTCAGTTCAGGAATCCAAGTGACCCTAGCCTCTGTCTTAGAGGTACCATGGTCGGACCACTGTGCCCTGAGAATCCAATTAGAGCTAGCTCCACCTCCCTGCAAGGGCGCCGAACAGATTTGGGTTCGCCTGAAGAGACTTATGGAACCTAGTAGGTTACTGCAGTGTTTCTCAACCTTTTTTGAGCCGAGGCACACTTTTCACATTTAAAATATCCCGGGGCACACCACCAACCAAAATGACACTCTAACACAGTATTTATACACTCAGTGTGAAACCTGGGCCTGTTTCGATGAACACAACATGGATATCTTGGCAGGAATGGTAGAAAGACACACACGGAGGTCTTGCTCAACAGCTGTCAGACTTACTCTGTGTTTAGTTTTTATTGCAGTCACCCTTTCCTCATGGAAAACGTACCTGGTCCTCAGGGAAGCCGGCTGGAAAGAGAGCAGCCAGACGGAAACACATTCTGCGGCAGAGAGTTCCACTGCTGAACAACATGACTCAAAAACCACTGGACAAATTGCTGCCAAATTTGGCCACAAAACATACTAATACTAACCCAAGGAGGGACCATCAGTCAAAAAATTGATTTTGTCATTTGGGAGTTGTAGTTCACTCGCAAAGAGCATTCTGTC
Organism: Anolis apletophallus; assembly: GCA_030556195.1. NCBI lineage: Eukaryota > Metazoa > Chordata > Lepidosauria > Squamata > Anolidae > Anolis > Anolis apletophallus. The sequence goes on along the minus strand of JARBWK010001718.1, from coordinate 7,653 downwards.
CTCCACCAATGATGGAACTAAACCAAACATGGCACACAGGACTTCCATGACCAACAAAAAACACTAGAAGGGTTTGGTGGGCATTGACTTTCAGTTTGGGATTTGTAGTTCACCTATATCCAGAGAGCACTGTGGACTCAAACAATAATGGATTTGGACCAAACTTGGCATGAATATTCCATATGCCCAAATATGAACACAGATGGAGTTTGGGGAAAATAGACCTTGACTTTTGGGAGTTGCAGTTTCTGGGATGTCTGGTTCACCTGCAATCAAAGAGCATTCCGAATCCCACCAATGATGGAATTGGAGCATTGCATGTTCCAGCAAACCAGACAATCTCCACAAGTACACTTGCAAGGAAACAACAAGAAATACTATTTATCCACAAGCATAAAGAAATTACATATTTCTTTACCAGGAAGGTTCACAACAAACAACAGAGGACAAGAAGAAAGGTTGAAAGGATAATGCAATAACACTATACCAGGTGCCAGGAACCTTTTTGACTCAGAGAGCCATAAAAGCAAAGTATTTGGAAATTTATATCAGTGAGCCATATAATATATTTTAAGACTGAATTCAACTAAATGTGAGTATAATAAGCCTCTGAATTTATTCTTTTAAATAATGTTGTAATAATACTCACAATAATAATAACAACAACAACAACTTTATTTTTATACCTCGCCAACCATCTCCCCATTAGGACTCGGGGTGGCTTACAAGGGACAAGCCCAAAGACAATTAAAACAAAAGAAAACGCTTACAATTAAAATATCAGCTAAAAACAAGGCAACTTTACTTTTTGAAAAATAATAATGATATGTCATGGGGTGGGGGTCAGGGTCAGGATGTTGGAGATGCTTAGGTGTGGCGTGGCCAAAAAAAGGTTGGGAACCACTGCTCTAGAGGGGGAAATTTTAAAGCGGAAAATGTGGGATTTTGAAGTGGATTATCTGGCAGTGTGGATTGGGATAATCCAGTTCAAAGCAGATAATGTGGATGACCTGCCTTGATATTCTGGGTTATATGGCTGTGTGGAAGGGCCCTGTGTCCACACAGCTGCATAAAATCCACATTGAAGTGGATTATCTGGCAGTGTGGATTCAGATAATCCAGTTCAAAGCAGAATTGGGAATTGTAGTTCACCTACATCCAGACAGCACTGTGGATTCTAACAATGATGGATCTGGATCAAAGTTGGCATGAATACTCAGTATGCCCAAATGTGAACACAGATGGAGTTTGGGGGAAATAGACCTTGACGTTTGGGAGTTGTAGTTGCTGGGATTTATAGTTCACCTACAATCAAAGAGCATTCTGAATCCCACCAACAACAGAATTGGGGCAAACTTACCACACAGAGACCCCCACAACCAGCAGCAAATAAAAAACCAGCAATGATGAAGAGGGAGGGAGGGAAGCCAGCCCTGCTCCGTTCGTGCGCTCCTGCCAGAAAGGAAAGGGGTGACACAGGAAGTAAAGAGGAGGCGAAGAAGGGATGGATGGAAGGAAGGAAGGAAGGAAGGAAAGGGGGAAGGAAAAAAGGAAGAAGGGGGAGGGAGGGAGGGGAAAAAGGAAGAATGGAAGGAAGGAAAGGGGGGAGGGAGGGGGAAGGAAGAACGCAGAGCAAGGCAGGCAGGAAGGAAGGGGGAGAAAGGAGATTAGGAAGCAAGGGAGGGAGGGAGAGAGGAAGGAAGAAGAGAAGGAGGGGAGGGAAAGAAGGGAAGGGAAGAAAGATGGGAAGTAGGGAAGGAAGGAAAGAGGGAAGGAAGAAAGGGATGAAGCAAAGAGAGAGGGGGGGATGGATAGGGAGGGAGAAAAGCGTGTCCATGCTGGTACAGCAGCCGTGGTTGGAGCTGCCTCTGGCCACGCCCCTCCCCCACTCCCTTCTTGCTGCGGCCCTGCTCCTTGCTTCTCTTGCTCTCGCCAGCTGGAGAAGCGGCAAGGAAGCTCGGGGGAGACTTTTCGCGCCTCCAGGCCTGGCGCAAGGAGGGGGGGGCACGCACACGCAGCTGCCTTCCTCCTCCAATCACGAGCGCTCCTGATTGGAGGAGGAAGGGAGCTACGCGCGTGCTTGCTGCCGGGGGGGGGGGTGGCATGCTCGGGGGGAAAGAGGCGTGGCCTCCCTCCCTGGCCTCCTCCTCTTCTCCTCCCTCCCTTCTCCTCGGTTGGCCGCTGGGCATGATCCTGGCGGCCGCGGCATATGTGCCCTTGGCCTCGTGGCACCCTGAGGAGGAGGGGGGAAGAGAGGAGGGGGGAAGAGGCTTTCCAACGGCACACCTGATGATCCCCCACGGCACACTGGTGTGCCGAGTCACACCGGTTGACAATGACTGGGTTACTGAATGCTCTGAGGGATCTGAGGCCTATCAGCACCTCGATCGAGTTGCAAGTGGATGCATAGAACACCAAACTGTCCAGTGCACTCGACGAGATTGCCCCTAGACGCCCTCTCCGAACTCACAGAAATGGATCGCCCTGGTTTACTGGGGAGCTTCAATCGATGAAGCGAGAGAAGAGACGGCTAGAGAGCGTGTGGCGGAAATTCCGTGACGAAGGATCGAGATCAGATTATAAGCAGTTTGTGGATGCTTATGAGCATGCTATCAAGGAGGCGAAAAATTATATTACGCAACCATGATAGCGTCTGCTAGCTCACGCCCGGCTCAATTGTTTAAGATAATCCGGTCATTAACGATGGTCGCTACCATCCCAAAAAATGATGATCAGGCCCTTACTGCTGAGGTTTTCCAAAGCTATTTTGCAGACAAGATCTCGGCCCTCCGTCGGGACCTTCCAGCCACAATTGAGACCCCGTGGCCGCTCGCTGGGCCCACCTTCGACCGATTCCAACCGCTAGACGCAGAGGCTGTCGATAGGATTGTAATTGCATCTAAATCGACCACATGCTTCCTCGATCCGTGCCCCTCCTGGCTAGTGAAATCTTGCTTGGAGGGTCTACGTGACCCTCTGTTGAATATAATAAACCTCTCCCTTGAGCACGACGTCTGTCCAGAGGGTTTGAAAGAGGCTGTGGTCTCTCCATTGCTGGAAAAACCAGGGTCAGATCCCTCGGTTCCTTCCCATTACCGCCCAGTTTCGAATGTGTCATTTCTGGGCAAAGTGATTGAGAGGGCGGCAATGGAGCAGTTGCAGACCTTCCTAAATGACACAGCCGGACTAGATCCCTTCCAGCCCGGTTTCCGTATGGGGCATGGGACGGAGGCGGGCTTGGTTTCCATCACAGACCAGCTACGCTGCCAGCTTGATCAAGCGGATCGGTGCTGCTTATGTTATTGGACCTCACAGCCGCGTTTGAGACAGTCGATTGTGATCTTTTGACCCACCGCCTTGCTGTGGCTGGAGTGAGGGGGGCAGCCTTGAACTGGCTGTCCTCATTCCTCCACAATCGGAAACGGCGAGTGTTAAGAGGGGAGCTGGCCTCGGGGGGATTCCCCTACCTTGTGGGGTCCCTCGGGGGGCCATCCTCTCCCCTTTGCTATTTAACATCTACATGCGACCACTTGCTCAGGCGGTTCGTAGTTTTGGGCTGGAGTGCCACCAGTACGCTGACGATACTGAAAGAGGAAGAGCAGCAGATGAAACAGCCCAGGATGCAAGGAAAGTTTGGAGAGTTGGTGTGGCCGAGCAAAGCTAAGCCCCTGCCTAGAGCCGCGGAGCAGAAGCAGCTGTTGGAACCGCTTCAGCCGATGGCTGCAGGAGAGAAGCCGCTGATACGGCCCCAACTGTGGAGTGAGGGGGTGGATCCGCTGAGCCGAGGTGCGGATGCAGCCTGGGGATATTCGGCAGGATATCCCGTTGGAGCCGTTTCTGTTGACTTTAACCTCCTCCAACTGCTGGAGGTATCCAAGGAGTGAACTGGGAGACTACCGAAGGGGGGATGGGAGATGTAGTTCCTACCCTCAATGGATTTTCGGAAGGACTTAAAATGCATGGCGACCAGTACCAAAACATGGATTTTGATTTGAGACTAAGCATTGGCTTTAGGATTTACATTTCTGTAATGCCATTAAATTGCCATATGGGAAATGTTTGCATTGGATTAGGGCTACGGCTAATAGATCTGGACCCTCGAATGTACTGGAAGTTATGGAGACAGCGATCTCTGGAGGGAGTTGGGTTAATAGCCGGACAGCCGAAAAAGGAGAAAGTGTGGTTTGCTTGTCACCTCGGGGGATGTGGGCCTGTCCTGATGGTTCTGCTGATGGTCCCTCACCAACACGTGTCTGTAGAGAGAGGTTTGAGGGAAGGGAAATGGATGATGTTCTGGTGGGATTCTCAGGCAGGTCCAGGAATTAATTGAGCCGATAGAGAAGCAACGAGAGATGTGTACATTGTTTAAAAAATGCTCAAATGATGTGATTTTGGTTCTGTAACATTTGAGTGTGTTGAGATACATTGTGAAGCTGTGAGCGTGTGTCAATAATGCTACATGACAACTTGGGAATATAGATAGTGGAGAAAGACTCAGAAGGAAGGTGTGGTTTTCCTTGTGGGGTTTTCATGTGAGGATTTTGGGCTCTGTAGTTTTTGAATGGTGTCTCCTGACCAAGCATTTGGCAGGAAGAGAGTGGATTTGAGATACAAGTTGGTGTGAACTACGCAGTTGGTTGAACGCAGAGTTGTAAATAGGTGATAGTAATTCTAGGTTGTGAAGTTGGCGTTTTGTTGGGTCAATTCTTATAAAGGTATTTTTATTATAAGTGGAAAAGGTGGGTTTGGGACCTGCAGTTCAGATGAAGTTGGTGCGTAAGTTAGATTTGTGTTAAAAGGGTTTCGTGATCTAAAGCACAGGCGGTGTTTGGCGTTTCCCGTGCGAACGTCTTAAGAGTGTGTTGTTTCTTTTGGTCAAGAGAGACCACGTCGAGGTTCCTGTGGTCGTGTGAGCATGAAGTTGCCCATGTTTTGGAAGATGTGAACTGATGCCTTTAAGTACGAAATGTGTCAAGATGGAGAGAGAGCAAAACATTGAGATTCCTTTGGGATTGCGTGAAGATGGAAAGGGATTGTTACTTTCAGTCTTCTGGGGTGAAAGTTATGCGGAGCATTGTGCTCAGACACATGTTCTGATGTGGTGTATGTTGACCCCTCAGGGAGTTGTGTTAAAGAGTGACAATTGATCTTGAATAAGCCGTTTTGTGAGGTGAAATATTTTTCGGTTTTAGAGAAAATACAACGTTTGGTTTTGTTAAAGATCTTCAATAGTTAGAATTGTTTATTAGATGTTTAAATAAGTGAAGTTTACAACGAGAAGGCAGAGCAAAGATGGCAATTGCTTACTTTGAGGAGGAGGATGGATTGGGGTGATTCAGAGAAATGCATAGGGCATTGCCAATCAGAGGCTTCAAGGGGGTGGCTCCTTGGTTGTGTAAGAATAGGTGTTTTAGTTCAGTGTTTCCCATCCAGTGTGCGATCATCAGGTGTGCCGTGGGAAATTGTCACTCTTCCCCCTCCTAGCAGCTCTTTCTCCCTCTTTCCCTCCCCAAAGATCCTCCCCGAGGCAAAGGAAGGGCTCTGCCGAATGCCAGGGCCAGGCCCGCCTTGAGGAAGCCTTCAGGAGCCTCAACTCGGCATGGCTCCAGCTCCCGCTCAGGGCTGCTTCAGCCTCCCAATGCTCCCAGGTTTGCTCACTGCCCAATTCACCGACCTGGTGAAATTTCACAAGGGTCTGGAGAACAAGCCCGATGAGGAGCGGCTTGAAGAGCTGGGCATGTTTAGTCTGAAGAAGAGAAGGCTGAGAGAAGACATGATAATATGTGAGAGCAAGTCATATCTATGTTGTGTTCATCGAAACAGGCCCAGGTTTCACACTGAGTGTATAAATACATTTAAAAACATATTAGCTATATGTATGACTGTGTTAGAGTGTCATTTTGTGTCATTTTGGTTGGTGGTGTGCCCCAGGATTTTGTAGATGCACAAAGTGTGCCGCGGCTCAAAAAAGGTTGAAAAACACTGTGTCAATGAGTGACTGAATAGGGTTCATTTGATCGTCTTGATTAATGAGCATAGCTGTTGGAGTTTAAAATGTACAATGTATTCAGTGGTGACGCTGTATTCCACGTTGTGATTTCTTTCAATGCAGAAGATTAGAGTAGTAGTAATATGTTAGTCTTATAAGTAAAATTACGTGTGAACATACCCAAGGATGCAAATTCCACCTTCGTCTTGGGCCCAAAGAAGGCGGAGGGGCGCCACGCCATGCCTCAGTTTCAGGGCCTGGGAAATTGAGGCCCTGGGTCCCAGCCTGGCATTGTGAACTGTAGACACTGATAAGACGCCTGCAGACTGGCCTTGGGAAACTAGAGCTCCCAGCCTTGGTGGGAACCGCTCTGTAGGAATGCGCAGGGCAGGGACGGCTGTCTTGGAAGGTGTGGGGGAAGGTATTTAAGGGTGCACGTCACTCTAATTAGTTACTCTTCGCGTGATTTTTTTCAATTGTTTCGGGTGTGGAGACCTCAACTGGGCGTCCAGGACTCCAACTCCCAGAGTTCCTCGCAGCTTATGCGGCTGAGGGGGGGAAGGAGCAGGCCTGAGGCTGCTGCTGCGAGGGATTCTGGGAGTTGGAGTCCCAAACACGTCCTGGAGGAAGGGGGGGCAGTTGCCCCAGGGCTGGCCTTGGGAATGTGGCCCTTGCCCACCTGGATGAGCCTTGGACGGCCTTGCAGCTCCCGAGGCCTGGTTTGTGAAATCACAGCTCCCAGGGTTATCATAGCATTTGACAATAATACTGGGTTGCTGTGAGCTTGCCCGGGCTCTTGTCTGGCCCTGTTCCAGAAGCAGCACTCTCTCCTGACGTTTCACCCACATCTAGGGCTAAAGGCATCCTCAGAGGTCTGTTGGGAGTTTGGCCAGGGGGTTTATATCCCCACTGTGGGTGGGAGGGAGAGAGAAAGAAAGAAAAAAAGGATCTCTTGCCTGCTGGAGTTGGGTGTGAAGGTTGCCATTGGACACCTTGGTCAGCACTGGATGGCCTTGCAGCTTCAGAGCCTGGCTGAACACTTGACAGAAATACCCAGGCTGCCCTAGAAAGACCAGAAGAGAATAATGCTTCTGGAACATGATGACCAGGCACCCATTATTATTATTATTAGTCATTATTATTATTATTAAACTCACATAATAAGATATTATAATTAAACTCACAGCAACCCATTATTATTATTATTCTCTCAGCATTACTTCGCGAACGAAGATTCAGGAAGGACTCATCCCACGCTTTTTACAAGCGCGTTGATGACTAAAAAGTCAAGTGCGTTTGTTTCCCGCACATCATGCAGAGTTTTCATCTATGTTTTTAGGATGTTTTTAATGTGTTTTAGAGTCTATAATGTGCTTTTGAATACGTTTGTATCCGACTTGTTGTGAGCCGCCCCGAGCCACCCGGGAGTGGCAGCCTAGAAGTCCGACTAATAAATAAATAAATAAATAAATAAAAGGCCAATCTGAGATAGACAAGTTTGGTTGCAGAAAGCGCAGCAGAAAGTCTCCTTGGGTGATGTTGTTTATCAAGTCTCACCAGCCTGCAATCCGTATCAGGATTGTGCAACTGTACCCACAATCGGTTTCTGGTAATGGAGTCAAAAGCAGAAGAAAGGCCAATGAGAGCGGCAAAGGCATCAAGGA
>JARBWK010001717.1:0-17671 GCA_030556195.1 Anolis apletophallus | reverse complement strand
GATAGGATTACTGCAATGCACTCTTCGTGGAGCTCCCCTTGAAGACGGCCTGGAAACTACAACTCGTCCAACATTCAGCGGCCAGATTAATAACAGAAACTGCAAGTTGCTTCTGGTGTTAGAGAATTGGCTGTCTGCAAGGACGTTACCCAGGGGACACCTGGATGTTTTGATGTTTCTACCATCCTTGTGGGAGGCTTCTCTCGTGTCCCCTCATGGGGAGCTGGAGCTGACAGAGGGAGCTCATCCACGCTCTCTACGGATTTGAACCACTGATCTGTCAGTCAGCAATCCTGCCGGTAGAAGAGTTTAAGTAAAAACACTGGGTAAACCGTATTACAATCTCAGGAAGAAACAACAAAATACACGTTGCATATCATTCAATTAATAACTCATGTTAGCATTTAGCATATTAGCGTTTAGCAAGCTGACAATAAAGTTTGGTGAAAACAAATCATATATCATATATTTTGTGTCTTAATACACTATTTATATACTCATTAGTAAGCAGAAGTACATCACAGTAAATAACAGCCTAATGGCATATCTATGTTCCCTGTTTGGGAGAAGTAGTCCATGCAAGTACTGAGGCACAGTGGCAGAACAACATAAATTGCTGGCGAATCGCCTAAATAGTCCAAAAGAATATAGTCAAATGGGACTTGCAATGGATTTATATAGGCAGAAGTACATCACAGTGAATAGCAGCCTAATGGCTTATCTATGTTCCCTATTTGGGAGAAGTAGTCCATGCAAGTACTGAGGCAAAATAACATAAATTGCTGGCGAATTGCCTAAAGAATAACAGTCAAATGGGACTTGCAATGGTACTCAGCGTTAGTCTGTGAAGGAGAGTAGCGCTGGTCGCGAGTAGCCGAAAATGAAGAGCCAGAGCCGCAAAGGGTCGCGAAGAGCCTCCCAAGCGGGGAAGAGGGGGGGCGGCGGTCCTTAGAGAAGCATCCAGAGTTAATCACAAGAGAGACAGCCAGAACAAAAATTTATCTCCATCAGATATTACAATTCTTAAACGACTAGGCTCCCATCCCAAATTGATCTGGAAGAAATCTGATAAAGGCAGTACCATTATCTGTTTGAATAGGACCGACTACATCAAAGAGTGTGAACGTCAGCTTTCAGACAATAGATTCTATAAGCGCCTAAAGGATGATCCGACAAAAGATTTCTGAATACCATCTCTTCGACAATTTATGAAGGTGTTGTTTTTGGTCATATTACCGAACAAATTGGTGACTACTTAGTCAATCATCATCCAAAAATTCCTCTATTTCACACCTTGCCGAAGATCCATAAACCTCAACGCCCCCCGATCGGCCGTCCCATTGTCTCGGCCGTATCCAGTCTTTTAGAGCCAATATCGAAATTTCTTGAAGACATACTACATCCCTTTGCAGAGATGACTCCCACTTTTGTGCAGGACACCAGAGATTTCATTCAGAAAATTGAACACACACCAGTACATTCAACCGATTTTCTTGTTACAGCGGATGTGGTGTCTTTGTACACGCATGTACCTCTTGAAGAAGCCAGGAGCATCGTGGAGGAGATACTTGATCAACGTAACAGTCCAAGATACCCCTCAACTCGATTTCTACTGCAATTGTTGGACATAGTGTTCGATTACAATTATTTTTCTTTTAACGGTAATTTTTACCTCCAGACAGAAGGGGTCGCTATGGGTAGTAGTGTAGCGCCGACGATAGCAAATCTATTTATGATTTCCTTAGAACAACGAATGCTATTTTCTGACACATTAGATCCAATAGTTTCGAATATTTCTAAAGTCTACAGATATATTGATGATCTATACTTTATCGTAAATGGAAACACCGACATGGAGGCATTCCACTCATGGCTGAATACCTGGCATAGTAGTATTAATTTCACACTAACATTTGACAAACAACAAATGAATTATCTGGATATCACCACTTTTAAATGTGATTCTACTATCCACATTAAAAACTATAGAAAACCAATTCAGAGGAATGCCTACCTACATTATGATAGTTATCATACCTTCTCTTTAAAGAACAACTTGCCATTTACACAACTGTTAAGACTGAAAAGAAATTCCACGTCATCTCATCACTATCAACAAGAAGCCAAGAAAATGCTGACTAATTTTGCTAAGAGGGGCTACCCTGAGAATATATTGCTGACTGCAAAAAGGAAAGCCGACAATACCCCAAGAAGCACCCTACTACAACCGAAAACTAGAACAAAAAAAGATCTTCTAGTCTGGCCCGTCACATTAAATCCACACAATAAAGACCTGGTCCACATTGCACGTAGATATTGGCCCCTTGTGTCACACATAAAGGGTTTGGAAACCTTTCCCACTGTCGCCTACAAAAGGACACAAAATATTGGTGATCTACTAACCCATACAGCACTTCCTCATCTCATTAAAAAAGTACCTTGACAGTGGGCAGCCACCCTTGTGGACACTGCACAATTTGTAAGAATATATTGAAGAGCAGGACGGTTACCAGCACCTCAAAGGGCAGAGTTTTTGCACTATCTTCCTTCTCCAGCTGCTCCTCAAAGGGAATAATATATTTACTCCAGTGTAACTGTTTGTTACAATATGTGGGATTTTCTTCAAGGACCCTAAAAGAACGTTTGATTGAACACAAAAGTAAAATTCGCCAGAAGTCTAATGAATCAGCCCTGTATCAACACTGCACTGAACATGGGCATGACCCTGACGAAATCAAGGCCCTTGTACTAGAAATAGTACAACAATTACCTCACTCTGACTACATTAAGAGATTAAAACAGAGAGAAACAGCCTGGATCTTAAAAATGGGCACTGAGATTTATGGTGGACTGAATGACCATCTTTCTTTAAACGCTATACTTGGAAAGTAACACAGCTGACATCAATATGTCATGTTCCTTTAAATGAGTTTCATCTCTCACACCCATTCACCATTCCCCACTGGATGGCATCAGCGGATCTCCCAAGATTGAAATTCTACTATTGATGGTAACTATATGGCAACCATTGATTCCTAAACCGTATGAGTACGCGTCACTTTACTTTGAATTATAGAATGCTTTTATCTTTTCAATTTTAAGACAAACCCCAGTGGGTTCAGCCGGTAGAAGAGTTTAACCCATTGTGCCCTTTGGGACGAGAAGGGTGGAATTTAAGTACTGTAAATAATAATAATAATAACTGAAGAAATACAGTAAATTGAGTTGAGCTCCCAAGATAGCCGTTGTCTTTCCGCCAGTATCTGCATGGATACACACACGCCAACTGGCCTTAGAGAGTTGTGGGGCAGTTTCTGTTCGAGCTGTGTCTCCTTCCTAATCAGGCCTGCTTTTGTCTGTTTGAGATCTCAGTCTTTGCCTCCTTACTTAGGAGAGACGTCGGAGCACCAGAAGCTGTGCCAGGCCAGGGACCAGTGCCGGGAGATCCTCCGGTATGTGAACGAGGCGGTGAAGCGGGCAGAGAACCAACACCGTCTGGAGGCCTACCAGAAGCGCCTTGATGCCACCTCCCTGAAGAGGACTAGCAACCCCTTGGCAGCCGAGTTCAAGGTGGGGGCCTACTTTCCTCCGGCGTTTCTTTTGCCCTCTTCCGCCCGGAGTTTCTGCTTTCCTCTTGAAAACGTTGCCTTTTTCTGCTTCTCCTGACTAGAATCTTGACCTTCGAAGCCGGCGCATGATCCACGAGGGACTCCTGAGTTGGCGCATCAGCAAAGACAAGACTGTAGGTCTGTAACTGACACCGGGAAGTGTCTCAGGGGAACGCGGGCTGTCGGTGGGAGGTGGATGCTCCCTGTCTTTATTGGTGTCGAAAATACTAATAAGTAGCTGGGAAAGCAGCAGATTTTTAATACAGCTCAAATCAAACAATTTAACTCAATCATTTGAACCTCAAGCTGTGCAGTGATGTTTATAATACTAGAAAGGTGTTAGGGAAAACAATTATTTATTTACTTCAAGCATTGATACCCCGTCTTTCTCACCCCTGCGGGGGACGGACAGATGGACGGACACACACAGGGCGGCTTCCAGAAGGCAACCATTAGATGCCGAACATAGTAATAACAATTGACACTAACCAGCAATTAAAACGATTATAAATACACAAAAAATTAGAAAATATTAAAATCGTCATGATCCAAGATCGGTCCATTGCCAGTCGCAAAAATCAATCACATTCTAATGCTGTATTTATTGTTCAAAGGCTTGACCCCAAAGCCAGGTCTTAAGTTTTCTTCGGAATACCAGGAAGGAGGGGGCAGATCTGATATCATTTGGGACGGAGTTCCACAGCCGAGGAGCCACCACTGAGAAGGCCTTGTCTCGTCCCCACCGGTCGCACTTCCGAGGGAGGTAGGATCGAGAGCAGGGCCTCCCCGGATGATCTTAAGGTCCTAGATGGGTCGTAGAGGGACATAACGTTTGATTTTTAAAAAACCTGTAATATTACAGTATAATGTTTGGGCTGGAAGTCAGCCTGAAGAAAACGGAAGTCCTCTACCAGCCCGCACCACAGGAAGAACACCATCATCCCCACGTCAGCATAGGCACATCTGTGCTTAAGTCCGTTCAGCAGTTCACCTACCTGGGAAGCATCATCTCTTCAGACGTCAAGATTGATAAAGAAATAGATCACAGATTAGCAAAGGCATAGAGTGCATTTGGAAGGCTTCACAAAAGAGTCTGGAGCAACAAGCACCTGAGGCAAAACACCAAAATCAGTGTGTACAGAGCTATCATACTGTCTGTTCTCCTCTATGGGTCTGAAACATGGGTCACCTATCGCCAACACCTACGACTCCTCGAACGTTTTCATCAGCACTGTCTTCGCACAATCCTAAATGTACACTGGACCGACTATGTGACTAATGTTGCTGTCCTTGAGCAAGCAGGGACACCAGCATTGAAGCCACGCTATTGAGAACACAGCTGCGCTGGGCAGGGCACGTCTCTAGGGTGGAGGACCACCGCCTCCCAAAGATACTACTCTATGGTGAACTCACCACGGGTCAACGCAAGAGAGACGCCCTAAAAAAGAGATGTAAGGACTCCCTGAAACAACATCTCAGGCCCGGCCAGATTGATCACCAACAATGGTCCACCCTGGCCTCACATCGAGAGGCGTGGAGATGCACTCTCCACAATGCTGCGGCCTCTTTCGAGAAGACACGCCGAACGGGTCTCGAAGAGAAATGACAACGCAGAAAGAACCACAACTTGGAAACAACATCAGCCAAGGAGACTTTCTGCTGTGCTTTCTGCAACTGAACTTGCCTATCCCAGATTGGCCTTTTTAGTCATCAATGCGCTTGTAGAAAGCGTAAGATGAGTCCTTCCTAAGAATCTTCGTTCGCGAAGTAATGCCGAGAAATATATAATATTAATATTGTGCTATGGCAATAATATAATATATTGTATTTACATTTTACTTGTAAGCCGCTCTGAGTCCCCTTCGGGGTGAGAAGGGCGGCATATAAATGTCATAAATCAGGGCTGTCCAACTTCTACCGGCCCAGGGGCCTGAATTCCGGTCACTGATGACCTGGGGGGCTGTAGGGTCTGCCCCCGCCCCCGGCTCCGCCCTCTCCCCCGGCTCCGCCCCCGCCCCGCCCCTGCATGCATACAGTCAAATATAATCTTTTACTGAGATAAAATGCAGGGATAAGATATTAAATTATTTTAATTTAATATTAAATATATTTAATTCCATCCTCCCCTCTCCCCTTATTTTTATTTAATATTAAATATATTTAATTCCATCCTCCCCTCCCCCCTTAATGTATCCCATCTCCCCTTACTTCATCTTTAAATATATTTAATTTTATATTTAATACATGAGGGGAGATGCGGGGAGGGAATGAGGAGCCCCCTGCTTTGGCCTGCCTTTTCCAAACGCGCAGGATCCAGGAGTAGCCGGACAACGAGAGAGGCGATGACTGACTGAGTCGAAGAAGGTCCTAATCGCGTCTGTGGGCCTCAGCAATCCAGTAGTAGAATAGCCGAAGAGTATCGTGAAAATAAGCAACCCACACGGGATTTCGCTGTCAACGGCGGCGTGATCTCGCATTGACAGCGAAATCCTGTGTGGATTGCGTATTCTCGCGATACTTGCTCCGAACCCGGAAGTAGGTATTTTTTAAAATAATTTATTGTTTATTTTATTTTTCAATTTTTATTTTTTATTAAAAAGCTTAGGGGGGCGGAGGGAAGGGGCTGGGGGCCGTATATGGCCCCCAGGCCACCAGTTGGACAGCCCTGTCGTAAATAATACAAAAGTTGGATGAGCAAAGGTTGGATAAGCGAGACTCTACTGTACATTCCAATTGGAGACACCGGAGAAGGGGATTCCCTCAGCCTATACTAAACTAACTAAACTGTTCCTTGTTAAGGACTTGAAGCGTGGGCAGTGTGGGGTTGAGTCCGGACAAAAAGAATAGCTGTGTGTCCATCTGTGTCAGCCGTAAGCTCATCTATAGATTTTGTTAGAGGCTTCAAAATGTGACTAGAATACAATTGTAATGCCATATGTCAAGTCACAGTTGCAAACCTGGGGAAGCTAATCCAAAAAAAAATGGAAGGGGGAGAAAACAGGGCAGTTTTGGATGTTGTCCAGTTTCCCAGAGGCCCGTTTCAAGTCAAAATGTCAAAGTAGGGAGGCTTCTGAGAAATAAAACGAGGTGTATGTGTCGCCCTGCCACTCATCATCAGGTCCTTCAAAATATCAAAACAGTGTTTTCAGTTGTCAACCAAACTGGAGGATGTTTTCTGTTAAGCTTCCAGTTCCATCCTAAGGATGCTTAGTTTTCCACCCCTGTCTCTTGCTCAGCTCTGAGCAAAACAGACCCCCCCCCCTTGCCCATGTGGTGGGGTCAGAAAATGATAATTTGTATAATATTAGCAGCAAAAGGAATACGAGCCATAGGGTGTGTTTATGGAGACGAGATGTTCATTGCATACTCAGCGGTTGTCCCCAGACTCTAGAACTCTCTTCACACACCCAGGCTCTAAATGGGAGATGCGTGTACGAGGGTTGAATGAAAAGTAATGCCTCCACCAACTAGACAAGGGAGGCTCAGTAGTTCTGGTATTGCTGGACCTTACCGCCGCATTCGACACGATGGACCATGATCTGCTGATACGACAACTTGCCGCCATAGGGATACAAGGAACAGCTTTAGCTTGGCTTAGCTCCCTCCTGCGCGGGACGTAGTCAGCGAGTTGAATGGCTAGGCCAAACATCTAGGAAATCTCTCCTCGAGTGCGGAGTGCCCCAAGGCGCCATATTATCACCAACGTTGTTTAACATCTATGTTCGGCCGTTGGCTGGTATAGCCCGGAGCTTCGGCCTAGGGTGCTACCAATATGCCGATGACACCCAGCTCCTACTAAAACTGGAGCCTGGCGCAACCGGTGCCCGAAAAACTTCACTCGAGGCCTAGAAGCAGTGACAAAATGGCTCCGCGCCCACAAACTTAAAATAAATCCATCAAAGACGGAGATCTTATGGCCGGGCCGCCCAAAACCACCTTTCTCGCTGCCCCCTTTGAAGGGGAACCGCTGATTCCGTCCCCCTCAGTAAAAAGCCTTGGTGTTATCCTGGACTCCAAATTGTCGATGGAGGCCCAGGTTGCCTCCACGAGCAAAAGGGCCTTCTTCCACCTGCGCCAAGCGAGACAATTGGCGCCCTATCTTCCGACGGAAGCGCTAGCTACAGTAATCCATGCCACGGTTACATCAAGGCTGGATTACTGTAACGCTTTATGTAGGTCTACCCCGGTCACTAACCCGCAGGTTCCAGACTGTGTAGAACGTGGCCGCCAGGCTTCTCACAGGAACATCGATGAGATGCCACATTACACCATCTCTGCAGCGCCTGCACTGGCTGCCCGTTGAGTATAGAGCCTTACACAAGACCTTGACCTTGGCTTTCAAAGCCCTACGGGCCGGGCCCAACATACCTAAAATACCGCTTGTTGATGCCTGCTTACTCAAGGACCCCGCGGCCAGCAAACAAGAACCTTCTTCACGTACCAGGCTTGAAAGAGGCCCACCTGGAGACCACGAGACGGAGATCGTTCTCCGTTGTGGCCCCCGTTCTTTGGAACTCGATGCCACCGGACCAGAGAGCCTCCCTCGACCTGCCCCAGTTCCTGACCGCTCTGAAGACCTGGCTATTTAGGAAAGCCCATGGTTAATGCAGAACCAGGAACTCAAATGCCGAGCCTGGCCCCTACATTTAAACACTGAATATTTTAATCTAGTTTTAAATACTCTATTTTAATTGTGGAATTTGTTGTGTGTAAGTCGCCCGGAGCACTAACGTGGAGGGCGACTCAGAAATAATAAAGTCAGTCAGTCAGTCAGTCAGTCAGTCAGTCAGTCAGTCATAACTCCTCAACCGATGGCAGTACTGGTATGCGGCAGGTACTGGCTTGTTCAGTACACTCTCCTCTAGCGTTGAACGGTTGTGTTGTTAAAGTGCGAAATATGGAACCCTGCGTAGGCGGTTGGTCAATGCGACTTAAACAACGTGTAGTCATTGATTTTTTGAGAGCAGAAGGTGTTGGTCTCCATCTCAGATCAACTTCGGTGCCACCTTGACAAGGATGGTTCAGCGCTGCTTGTGTTATTGGATCTCACAGCAGCTTTTGATATGGTCGATTACAATCTTTTGACCCACCACCTTGCCGTAGTTGGAGTCAGGGGGACAGCCTTATCTTGGTTGTCGTCCTTTCTCCACAATCGGGAGCAGCATGTGGAAAGGGGAGGTTTGGTTTCCGAGAGATCCCCCCTAAATTCTGGGGTTCCTCAAGGGGCCATCCTCTCCCCTTTGTTATTTAACATCTATATGCGACCACTCGCTCAGCTGGTTCGAAGTTTCGGGCTGTAATGCTATCAGTACGCTGATGACACCCAGCTCGTTTGGAGGATGGAAGGCCATCCTGACTCCGTACCCATAAACTTCCATCAGTGCCTCGAAGCCGTTACTGGATGGCTGCATGCCAGCAGGTTGAGGGTGAATCCAGCAAAGATGGAGATCTTGTGGTTGGGTTGTCTGGAAAGTAGGGCAATCCAGCTGCCTACCCTGGATGGCAAGGCATTATGCCCGTCACCTTTAGTTAAGAGTCTGGGAGTCCTATTGCACCCTTTGCTGGCAGTGGAGGCTCAGGCCTCTGTGGCCAGCAAAACCGCGTTTTTCCATCTGCGGCAGGCTAGGCGGCTGGCGCCCTATCTGACCAGAGACGACCTGGCCACGGTGATCCAAGCTACGGTCATCTCAAGACTAGACTACTCTTTACATTGGCCTACCCTTGTCTGTGATCCGGAAACTTAAGCTCATCCAGAATGCTGCTGCTGGGGCTCCAGTGAGATGTCATATAACACCTATCTTGCAGCAGCTTCACTGGTTACCGATAGAGCACCGGATCACCTTCAAGGTGATGGTACTAACCTTCAAGGTCTTATATGATCTAGGGCCGTCGTATCTGAGGGACCGTCTTACGCCCTACCAGCCCTGGAGATCACTTCATTCTGAGGTCCTGAATTTGCTGGAGGTTCCCAGTTTCAAAACCATGCATTTAGCATCGACTAGACGCAGAGCCTTTTCCGTTGTGGCCCCATCACTATGTAATGCCTTGCCAGTTGAAGTTTGGGCCCTGCAAGATCTTCTGCCTTTCCGCAGGGCCTGCAAAACCCACCTATTCCGACTGGCATTTGAATGTGGTTTTTAATTCTTAATTCTTTTAAAATTGATTGTCTAATTGTATTCGGGAGTTATATGACTATATTGATATATTGCTTTGTTGTAAGCCGCTCCGAGCCCTCGGGGAGTGGCGGCATATAAAACCGAATAATAAATAAATAAATAAATAAGGTGTCATCCCAAAGGAGATTCATCAGAGAATGCAGGCTGTTGTTGCGGATTGTGTGGATGTGAGTACTGTGCGTGACAAAGAAAGAGTTGGACGTCCTGTGACAGCAACCACCGAGTTTCACAAGCAAAAGGTTAACAGATTGATTCAGGATGATCGTCGTATCACTCAGAGAGAAATTTCAAGCATAATTGGCATTTCACAAGAGCGTGTGGGTCACATTATTGCTTTGCTTGGCTGTCGGAAGATCTGTGCACAATGGGTACCCAGGATGCTGACGCCTAAAAGATCAGAGACTGGATCTCACCACCGTGCGGCTTCCTCCATACAGTCCAGATTTAGCACTGTCTTACTTCCATCTGTTCCCGATAATGAAAGAAGATCTGCGGGGACATCGTTATGCTTCTGATGAAGACGTTGAGAGAAATGTGAGACGGCGGTTATGGAAACAGAGTGTCGACTTCTTCCATGACGGCTTCAGAAAACTTGTTCATCATTAGCAGAAATATTTCCAATTGTCTGGTGATTATGTGGAAAAGTCATCTCCATTGGCGCCCCTTTGTCGCGGGGGAGAGGCTTGCGTACCCTAATGAAGTTGTGAGCTATGCCGGCGGTGGCATAATAGCCACCGGTAGGGCCTCCCATGCCAGACAGGTCACAACCGAAGGGTCTGACAAAGAGCGTCAACAGGCAGGATGGGCTCTCTAGCCTTTTGGCAACCATCCAAAGAGAAGGAAAACTCTGATTTCAAACCCGGGCAGATGGTGCTCATCTAACCCTGTCAGGTCAAGCATCTAAGACAGGGGTGCCCACACTTTTTCAGCATGCGAGCTACTTATAATAAAACCAAGTCAGAAAGATCTACCTTTCGTGCGCACCGTCCACGTTTGCTTCCGGACGAGAGAGAAGCAGGGTGGAGCAGGGGGCGGGGCTTGGCGCAGCCTGGCTCCGCCCCCCTCTGGCTTCAGCTTTAGCAGCAGCTGCTCCAGCCTTGAGGAGGGCAGGGCCAAGCCAGTGGTGGCATAGCTAGCTGGAGCAGCTGCTGGGAGTGCCAAAGCCAGGGAGGGGGCGGGGCTTGGTGCGGCCTGGCTCGGCCCCCTCTGGCTTCAGCTCTAGCAGCAGCTGCTCCAGTCTTGAGGAGGACAGGGCCAAGCCAGCCTTGTGCTAGCTATGCCACCACTGGAGCCCGCCTCCCCCCCCCTCTGGCTTCAACTCTAGCAGCAGCTGCTCCAGCCTTGAGGAGGGCAGGGCCAAGCCAGTGGTGGCATAGCTAGCACAATGCTGGCTTGGCCATGCCCTCCTCAAGGCTGCAGCAGCTGCTGGGAGTGCTGAAGCCGGGGAGGAGACGTGGCTTGGCGTGGCCTGGCTCCGCCTCCCTCTGGCTTCAGGTCTAGCAGCAGCTGCTCCAGCCTTGAGGAGGGCAGGGCCAAGCCAGTGGTGGCATAGCTAGCACAAGGCTGGCTTGGCCATGCCCTCCTCAAGGCTGGAGCAGCTGCTGCTAGAGCTGAAGCCAGGGCGGGGGCGGGCTCCGCCCCCCTCTGAGAAGCGCCCCATCTGGCTGTGATCGACCTCCTTCGGTCCCGCAATTGACTGGTTGATCGCGATCGACTTCCTGGGCAGCCCTGATCTAGGAGAAGGAAGCTCGAACCAAACCTACGATCTGAGGACCTCGCTGCCACCATCCTAAGCCTGCCAGGCCCCGGCAGACAAACCTTTGGTTTAAAGGGTGAGGCCAGTTCTGTGCACGCTGCGCTCTACCAGAAAATATCCATTGCACAGGCTCGAAGGACACATCCAACCTCCGAGTAGTCATCAACGCGCTTGTAGAAAGCGTGGGATGAGTCCTTCCTAAGTATCTTCGTTCGCGAAGTAATGCCAGATTATGTGGAAAAGTGAATAGTGGTCATTAAAGAAGGATTATTTCTGCATTTGATTTATTAAAATATTCCCAACCCAAGTAACGAAGGTGGAGGCATTACTTTTCATTTAACCCTCGTAATACTTTCCTGATCAATTGCTGTAGTTGAAAGGCTGCCAGCTGGAAGAATGGTTTGCCCTGTATTTCATTATTACTTCTCTGAAACGTAACAAGGCCCCGGGAGATGACTATCTGCCTTCGGAATTGTTTATAGCCTACAAGGCCTGGTGGGCCCCTGTTTTAGCTGGTTTATTTTCATATATAAATGATACAGGATATATACCAAATGGTTGAATATGGCGATCATTATCCCCATTCACAAAAAAGGAGATAAGAAAAATCCCGCCAACTACAGACCTATCAGTTTATTGAATATTGTGGCCAAAATGTATGCAAAGTATCTTCTATGTAGACTGGAGGAGTGGGTAACTGAAAATGGAATCTTGGTGGAAGAGCAGTCTGGCTTTAGACACAATAGATCGACAATGGATAATTGTTTTGTCCTAAATCACTTGATTTCCAAATACCTAGCCAAGGGTAATAGACTATACGCCGCTTTATAGATCTGTCAGCGGCCTTCGATTCTGTTGATAGGGAAATCCTTTGGGACAAACTCCAACGTATGAATGCAGACCCTAAATTGATTTTGCTGATCAAAGCCCTATATCATAATTCTCAGGTGACGGTGAGATTTGGTATTGCTGGTGACCGAACTGGCCCTATTAACACCGGCAAAGGGGTCAGACAAGGATGTATTCTTGCCCCCTGCTATTTAAACTGTATGTAAATGACCTTCCAAATTCGCTTAGAGGGGCGGATGTCCATATGCCTAAAGTAGCTAACTTGCAAATCAACTCACTTCTGTATGCAGATGATATGATCCTACTCTCCTACACCCAAATAGGGATGAGGAGGTTATTAAGAAAACTTAGTGACTACTGCCTTAGAAACGCACTAAAGATAAACAAAACCAAATCAAAACGATGATCTTTGGTAAACGCCTCCAAAATGACATGGAAAATAGAAGGCGAACAATTAGAACAAGTTAGATCCTTCACTTACCTAGGATTAGACTTTGCAGAAAATGGTCTATGGCATAATCATTTCCACAGGTGTTCAACTAAAGCCAAGGGCAGAACGAGCTTACTCTTAAAGCTGCTGAATCAACGGCAACCGGGCTCCCTCGTTCCCCTTCTGAAAGTTTACAATCACAAAATCTCCCCGCTGCTTCTTTATGGTTCTGAAATCTGGGGTGCAAATGATACTCCCCTCCTGGATAAGGCCCAAGCTCAACATCTGAAGTGGTTTTTAGGGGTCGATAGAAGCTCCCCAGCAGCGGCAGTTAGGGCGGAGTTGGGAATAGTCTCTATTAGCACACAATCTAAGATCAGAGCCTTTAACTACTGGCTCAAGGTCATGGAGATGGAGGCGCCTCGCCTCCCAAAATTATGTTTGCTGGAACAATCTAGCAGTTCTTATAAATCGGGGCTGACCATTTGTTTGATTACATCAGAAGGGGCGGCATTCAGGTAATATTCCCAGTCCACCTATCTGGTCAAGAGTTAAGTAAGCACTTCACAGAAGTGCGCCAACGAATTAATGACATTGCGGCCCAAACTACATTCTAATCTAGAATTTATTTATTTGTTTACTATATTTACTATATATTACACATCATTAATATTAACATATTAATATATTAATATATCAAGAAATATTCATATATTATTAGTATTAATATCATAATTATTATATAGTATATATATATATACATTATAATATATTGAAATTATAATATAATATAACATTATATTATATTATTTATTATATTCTTATATTCTTATTATAAAATTATTATAAAATAATCACCAATAAAATGAAATGAAATTCAGGAAGACAAGGTGCAAACCAAGATGGAGGCTGACATCCTCAAGAGAGGAAGGATCCCAAGATGGAATGGCCCAATGGACCCAGCCCAGAGGATGGCAAAGCGGACCCAGCCGCTGCCGCAGCAGAGCAGAACAGCAGACGATCGGAGGCTGCAGGCCTCTGGCCGCTCTCGCCCCCAGCCGTTCCCCAGCTGATCGCCCTGCCATGGAGTGCCAGCCATCCTGGCTTTGGAGTGCCTGCCATCCCGGGAGGCGATCCGAGCCTGCAGCGGGAGCAGTTGGCAACCTGAGGCGGCTGATCGCCCTGGCAACCTGGAAGACGATCAAGGCACTCCAAAGCCGCCGCTCCTCCGATCATTCTCCGGAGTGGCGGGCTGTCTGCCAACACAGGCCCCACAGCCCGCGATGGGATGGCGGCAGCTGCACACCTTCCTCTTGGCCCCGCTCTCGACTCCCTTCTCCCAGGGCCGGTCAGAATCGGCCGTAGGATGCCTAGGTCTGGGTTAAAGGGTGTTTTGAAGCCCGACCTCATATCCACAAGCCTTGGATCTAAATTTAACAACACAAATGCCATCCTTTTTTGATGTTGTGGTATCCCAACTCCCATCAGCTCTAGTCATTATATCTGATATTTTTTTTGTGTGTGTCAAGAGCGACTTGGGAAGCTGCAAGTCGCTTCTGCTGTGAGAATAGACCGTCTGCAAGGATGTTGCCCAGGCGATGCTTGGATGATTTGATGTTTTACCATCCTGTGGGAGGCTTTTCTCATGTCCCCGTGTGGGGAGCTTGAGCTGACAGAGGGAGCACAACACGCTCTCCCCAGATTGGAACCGCTGACCTGTCAGTCAACAGTCCTGCCGGCACATTGCGCCACCGGACTCTCCATGTTTGATGATAAGGAACACAGAAGTTGTAGTCCAGCATCTGAAGGGCCACATGAAATGATATCAAGGGTTGGATTTGGCCCACAGGCCTTGAGTGTCAAACATGTGGTTTAGACAGTGGGAGCTGAGCAGGAAGAAGAGTGAGATGGGTTGCTGAAGTGCCATCTGAGCAGGGAAAACAGAAAGGAGATGGGAATGGGTGAGCTGGGGAAACTGAAGGGAAGTACACAATCGCTGTGGGATTCTCTACTGTGCCCTTTTTCAGGGAGTCTGTCCTTTGCTTGGCAGGTGGATGGGACATTTGGATGAAGCGGTGAAGAACGCCACTCGGAACGCCACTCTGCCCCCCAAGCGCCACTCCCAGGAGGTGCCTCTGCCCCCGGCAGCCCCATCTAGGTGAGGAAGAGGAAGGACACTTGGGGTCCCAACCTGGGCGAAGAAGTCGGTGGGAGAGGGAATCTTGAGCAGACGGTGTCTCAGGAGATGCTTTAAGCCTGGCTAATAGCAATAATAATAATAATAATAATAATAATATATCACACAGCCCTAGACGCTTGGGAAGTGTTCAACTTGTGATTTTGTGATACAAAATCCAGTATATATATCTCGTTTGCTGTGACATACTGTGTTTTTGTGTCAGTAAAATAATAATACAAATAACTATTTGTATTCCATTCTATCTCCCCGAGCATATTCCAGCACATACTGACACAAGGCAAACATTAAATGCCTCAAAATAATGACACACAGCAGAGGTAAAAGCTTCCCCTTCATCTCTGCCTCTGGGGTTGGTGCTCATCTCCATTTCTAAGCTGAAGAGCCTGCATTTTCCATAGACACCACCTAGGTCACGTGGCCGGCATGACTGTATGGAGCGCTGTTTATCTTCCCACTGAGGCAGTACCTATTGATCTACTAACATTTGCATGTTTTCGAACTGCTGGGTTGGAAGAAGCTGGGGCTAACAGTAGGAGCCCACCCCACTCCCTGGATTTGAACCGCTGACCTTTCAGTCAGGAAGTTCAGCAGCTCGGTGGTTTAACTCACTGTGCCTCAAGGGGCTCCCCAAAGTGTGTGTGTATATGTGTATATATATGTGTGTGTATATCTATATACACACACACATACATACATATATTGTATATACACACATATATATGCATATATATGTATATACAAACACACACACAACAACAACAATAACAACAATACTTTATTACGGTCACTGACCAGCACAAAGCGGGCACAAGCGCCCTGAGAAGGGAAGGACACACACACATATATATATGGCTGGAGTTACACTTTAAAAATGTATATGTTCGACTTACAAACAAATTCAACTTACACAACTTATCTTGTTTATAACATGGGGACTTCCTATATAATAATATATAACATAATGTAATAATATTCTAATAAATAAATAATAATACTCATAATATAATACTCATAATATAATACTAATAATATAATACTAATCATAAGGCAAAGTAATTGAGAGGGCAGCAGCGGATCAGCTGCAGCGGTTCTTAGAAGACACAGCTGGACTCGATCCCTTCCAGTCCGGCTTCCGTATTGGGCATGGGACGGAGACCGTGCTTGTCGCCATTACAGACCAACTTCGCCGCCAGCTGGACCAGGGTGGATCGGCCCTGCTTGTCTTGTTAGACCTGACAGCAGCGTTTGACACCGTAGATCACGCTCTGTTGACCCACCGTGTGGCCGTGTCCGGAGTCGGGGGGACTGCCCTTAAATGGGTGGCCTCCTTCCTCCGGGACCGGGGCAACGTGTGGAGGGGGGGGGGGTCTCCGGAGGCTCCCACTTAACTGTGGGGGTCCTCCAGGGGCCATCCTCTCCCCCTTATTATTCAACATTTATATGCGCCCCCTGGCCCAGCTGGCCCGCGACTTTGGTCTGGAGTGTTATCAGTACGCCGATGACACCCAGCTTCTGCTGAGAATGGACGGCAGGCCAGACTCCGTACCCGATTGTTTCCATCGCTGCCTAGAAGCCGTGACTGGTTGGCTGCGTGCCAGCCGGCTGAAGGTGAACCCGTCGAAGACGGAGATCTTGTGGCCCGGTCGCCCTGGCCTGGATGAGTGCCGGTTGCCTACCCTGGATGGCGAGCGGCTTAGCCCGTCATCCTTGGTTAAGAGCTTAGGTGTTCAATTGGACCCCTTGCTGACCATGGAGACTCAGGTCTCCGTGGTCAGCAGGACGGCGTTCTTCCACCTACGACAGGCTAGGCGACTGGCACCCTACCTGTCCAGGCATGATCTGGCCACGGTGATCCAAGCGACGGTCATCTCGAGGCTGGACTACTGTAACGCCCTCTACGTAGGTCTTCCCTTGGCGACAATCCGGAAGCTCAAGCTAGTGCAGAATGCCGCTGCTCGCTTGCTGGCGGGAACGCCGGCAAGGGAGCACATTACGCCCACCCTTCGGCAACTGCACTGGCTCCCAATGGAGCACCGAATTGTCTTCAAGGTGTTGGTGTTAACCTTTAAGGCCCTGTACGGCTTAGGGCCTGCGTACCTGAGGGACCGCCTTGCCCCATACATTCCCCCGAGATCACTACGTTCAGAGGAACAAAATCAGTTGTTGGTGCCAACAATCCGCTCCTGCCATCTGTCCACAACTAGGCAGAGAGCGTTCTCCGTAGCAGCCCCGGTGCTATGGAACTCCCTGCCAAGTGACATCCGGACCATACAAGACCTAATTCCCTTTCGGAGGGCGGTTAAGACCGCGCTGTTCAAATTAGCCTTTGACTAGACAACCGGATTGGACGACTGACTTACAGCTGTCTAATACACTGGCGTTTCGGGCCTTTGGAAATGTACGCGTTTTTACCACCTCGTGATGTGATTCGTATTGTTTTAATGTTTTAATATTTTACTGTTTTATTGTACGGCTGCATGGCCACTACATGCTGCCGATCTTATACGTTGTGACCCGCCCCGTGGATTATCTGCTTTGATAATCTGGATTATATGGCAGTGGAGAAAACCCTAATTATATAATACATACACACACACACACACACACACACATATATATAATATTATAATACTAATAAATACTAATAAATAT
>JARBWK010001716.1:0-17673 GCA_030556195.1 Anolis apletophallus | reverse complement strand
ATAAATGCATGGAATGTGGAGAAAGCTTCAGTCAGAGTGGCACTCTACGTTCCCATCACAGGATCCACATGGGGGAGAAGCCTTATAAATGCATGGAATGTGGAGAAAGCTTTAGTCGGAGTCACAGTCTACATTCCCATCACAGGACCCAGGAGAGAAGCCTTACAAATGCATGGAATGTGAGAAAGCTTCAGTCAGAGTGGCACTCTACATTCCCATCACAGGATCACACAGGGA
The DNA here is from genome assembly GCA_030556195.1 of Anolis apletophallus. Taxonomy (NCBI): domain Eukaryota; kingdom Metazoa; phylum Chordata; class Lepidosauria; order Squamata; family Anolidae; genus Anolis; species Anolis apletophallus. The sequence continues at coordinate 17,436 of JARBWK010001716.1, read as the reverse complement.
GAAGCCTTATAAATGCATGGAATGTGGAGAAAGCTTCAGTCGGAGTCACAGTCTATGTTCCCATCACAGGACCCACACAGGAGAGAAGCCTTACAAATGCATGGAATGTGGAGAAAGCTTCAGTCAGAGTGGCACTCTACATTCCCATCACAGGATCCACACAGGGGAGAAGCCTTATAAATGCATGGAATGTGGAGAAAGCTTCAGTCGGAGTCACAGTCTATGTTCCCATCACAGGACCCACACAGGGGAGAAGCCTTACAAATGCATGGAATGTGGAGAAAGCTTCAGTCAGAGTGGCACTCTACATTCCCATCACAGGATCCACACAGGGGAGAAGCCTTATAAATGCATGGAATGTGGAGAAAGCTTCAGTCGGAGTCACAGTCTATGTTCCCATCACAGGACCCACACAGGAGAAAAGCCTTACAAATGCATGGAATGTGGAGAAAGCTTCAGTCAGAGTGACAATTACGTTCCCATCACAGGATCCACACAGGGGAGAAGCCTTATAAATGCATGGAATGTGGAGAAAGCTTCAGTCAGAGTGGCACTCTACATTCCCATCAAAGGATCCACACAGGGGAGAAGCCTTATAAATGCATGGAATGTGGAGAAAGCTTCAGTCGGAGTCACAGTCTACGTTCCCATCACAGAACCCATGGAGAAGCCTTACAAATGCATGGAATGTGGAGAAAGCTTCAGTCAGAGTGGCAATCTACATTCCCATCACAGGATCCACACAGGGGAGAAGCCTTATAAATGCATGGAATGTGGAGAAAGCTTCAGTCAGAGTGGCCATTTACGTTCCCATCACAGGACCCACACAGGGGAGAAGCCTTACAAATGCATGGAATGTGGAGAAAGCTTCAGTCAGAGAGTGGCCATTTACGTTCCCATCACAGGACCCACACAGGGGAGAAGCCTTACAAATGCATGGAATGTGGAGAAAGCTTCAGTCAGCGTGGCAATTTACGTTCCCATCACAGGACCCACACAGGGGAGAAGCCTTATAAATGCATGGAATGTGGAGAAAGCTTCAGTCGGAGTGACAATTTACGTTCCCATCAAATGACGCACACAGGGGAGAAGCCACATAAATGTATGGAATGTGGAGAAAGCTTCAGTCAGAGTAGCAGTCTACGTTCCCATCACAGGACCCACACAGGGGAGAAGCCTTACAAATGCATGGAATGTGGAGAAAGCTTCAGTCAGAGTGGCCATTTACTTTCCCATCACAGGACCCACACAGGGGAGAAGCCTTACAAATGCATGGAATGTGGAGAAAGCTTCAGTCGGAGTGACAGTCTACGTTCCCATCACAGGACCCACACAGGGGAGAAGCCACATACATGCATAGAATGTGGAAAAAGCTTCAGTCACAGTGGCAGTCTACGTTACCATCACAGGACCCACACGGGAGAAGCCACATAAATGTATGGAATGTGGAGAAAGCTTCAGTCAGAGTGGCCATCTACGTACACATCACTTGACCCACATGGGGGGGGGGGGAGAGGCCACATAAATGCACAGAATGTGGAGGGATCTTTACAGAACGTTCAGCATACATTAGACATCACAGAACTCATGCTTCGCTGAAGGAGACATGCCTTTGAGTTTCCGAGCTCTCTTTAAGAAACATTAGAAGGAATTGGAAGGCTGGCACCTTGCTCGCTCTCTACCAGGTATAATGCCCCCCCGGGGGGGATTTTTCTAGTATTGCAGCAAGCCTTGAAGGGGTTCACCTAACTTGCACAAGGAAACCCATCACAGGCTTCTAGGATGATCTTTGAAGATTTTCCTAATGGAGATTCCGAGGATAATTGGATAATCCATCTAGTGCTCTAATACCGGGAACTCGGCCGTGTGGTCATTGCTCCAAACTAGTCATCACACAGAAGGATATCCATAGCCCATATAAATTGAAATCATTTAGGGTTCAACATCTCTTCACTTGTTCCACGTCCTCCATCATGTACGATATTATCTGTTTATGTGGACATGTATACGTGGGCCAGACTAGCAGATCATTACGACTTCACGTTGCAGAGCATAGATCTCGCATAAGCAAATGTGCAGACGACTCACATCTATACCATCATTTCAAATAAGAAAAACATAGTTGCGAGTTTTATGGGCTTAAAAGAGTAATGTAAAAACCCCATGGTAATTTAACTAAAGCATTAATTCAGGCTGAAACTAGATGGATTATCCAATTATTCTCATAATCTTCATTAGGCCTCAATTATCCTCTCACCATCAACTAACTTCTAACCTAATGCACCTGTCAATTAGAGGATCACCTTATATTCCCCGTCCTTTCCAACACTCTTACCTATTCTAACCTTATTCCTACTGGAGATGCTGTTCTGTTGATGCACGTTACGGAGTCCTCATTTTGAGCCTTACTATATCTTCATTTAGGTATGTATGTACCTTCCAGTTTCTTCTGGCAAAGTGGACCCACATGGAGAGAAGCCATATGAATGCATGGAATGTGGACAAAGCTTCAGTCACAGTATACATTAGACATCAGAGAACTCATGCCCCGCTGAAGGAGGGATGCCTTTGAGTTTCTGAGCTCTCTTTAAGAAACATTGGAAGGCTGGCACATTGCTCTCTCTGTCTACCAGGTCTCACTCAGGGGAGGGGGGATTTTTCTCAGCATTGCAGCAAGCCTTGAAGGGGTTCACCTAACCTGCACAAGGAAACCCATCACAGGCTTCTAGGATGATCTTTGAAGATTTTCCTAATGGAGATTCCGAGGATAATTGGATAATCCATCTAGTGCTCTAAAACCAGGAACTCGCCCGTGTGGTCATTGCTCTATATGTAAACTAGTCACCACACAGAAGGAGATCCAGTCTATACCATCATTTCAAATAAGAAAAATATAGTTGCGATTCCTTAATTTTATGGGCTTAGAAAGTTAATGTGAAACCCCATGGTAATTTAACTAAAGCATTAATTCAGGCTGAAACTAGATGGATTATCCAATTATTCTCGGAATCTTCATTAGGCCTCAATGATCCTCTCACCATCAACAAACTTCTAACCTAATGCACCTGTCAATTAAAGGATCACCTTATATTCTCCCGTCCTTTCCTACACTCTTACCTATTCTTACCTGATTTCTACTAGAGACGCTGTTCTGTTGGTGCACGTTACGGAGTCCACATTTGATCCTTACTATATCTTCATTTGGGTATGTACCTTCCAGTCTTTTCTATCAGTATCTTACATTATCAGCCCTTCTGCTATACTTACCTTTTAGCTGCTTCAACTTCAGGGTTTTGTTTCTTCTCTTATTTACCTTAGATTACCATTGTCAATAGACGTGCATCACTCCACACTAAATGTTTCACCTTGAGAAAACCCTGCTCTAGCGTGAAATGGGACCTTTATTTTCCCTCCATAGTAGCGGACCTTTATTTTGCCTCCGACATTTGCCACATTCCGTTCCTCCAGCCGCATTTATTTTCCACTGACTCCTCCAGGCTTCCTCCGGTCTGAGACTTACATAGTGATCACACCTCCTTGCGGCTACATCAACTTTGGATTGAGTGAAATTGTGGAGTCTCTTAGCATGTACTTACATGTTATACTGTCTTTGCATACATGTCTGTAATCATCTGTTTCATATTGCGCTTATATTAGCGCCACACTGAACCGCTGCATTTGCGCTATACTGAACCACCTCTACACTGGGATACTCATCGAGGTGCCGACTAATACCTTCTTTGCAGTTTACCAAGGGTTCCCCTAAGTTATATGCTTATATTCGTTGCAGTATTGAGTATTATTTATTTATTTATTTATTTATTATTCGGGCTTCTATGCCGCCGACTCCCTGAGGCTCGCGGCGGCTTACAGGAGCCGAAGGGCACAGTAAAATACAGGCAATAAGCAGTTAAAAACAATTAAAAACAACAGCAGTACAGTAATTAATAACACAGTTAAAACAATGAACAGCACATCATCCTCAGAAGAACGAATAGATGGCGGGGCATGGGCAGGACTTACTCACCAAAGGCCTGCTTAAACAGGTATGTTTTACAGGCCCGTCTAAACGGGAGCAAGTCCTTCATAGCCCGAGTTCCAGCCGGGAGGGCGTTCCACAGCGTAGGTGCTATGACAGAGAACGCCCTCCAGCGGGTAGCAGTCAGCCTTGCGAGTTTAGCTGAAGGTATCTCCAGGAGATTGGAGTCCTCAGACCGAAGTGATCTCGGAGGGCAATATGGGGTGAGACGGTCCCTCAAATACGCTGGCCCCAGGCCACGTAAGGCCTTAAAGGTGAGGACCAACACTTTGAAGGTGATCCGGTGCTCAATTGGCAGCCAGTGCAGATCCTGCAAAACAGGTGTTATGTGGGCGCCAGTTGGCGTGCCAGACAGGAGCCGGGCGGCAGTGTTCTGCACTAGCCTGAGCTTCCGGGTCACCGACAGAGGAAGGCCAACGTAGAGCGCGTTGCAGTAATCCAGCCTTGAGATGACTGTGGCTTGGATCACCGTGGCCAGATCGTTCCGGGAGAGATAGGGGCCAGCCTCCTTGCCTGTCGCAGATGAAAAAGCGATCTTGCTGACCGCAGAGACCTGGGCCTCCATGGTCAGCTGGGAGTCCAAATGGACCCCCAGGCTCTTTACGGAAGGCGATGGGCATAACACCGCACCGTCCAGGCTCGGAAGCTGGACATTAACATCACCTTTATATGCTTATATTTGTTGCAGTATTGAGTATTATGTTCAATAATTGATTCTTATGAGTTAACAGCAATGTATTTTGATATATGATGTACTTCACATCTTATTAGCGACTATTACTTCAGGAGATGCAGAGAGTATTATTCTGCCTTATCTTTTTGTTTTTGCTTACGTCAGTGATATTACCTTGCATTGTATAATTGTATATGTCAGCTATATTACCATGCATTGTATAATATCAAATTATATTTGACCATTTAATGATTTTGCTACAGTGTTATTATATATTATTGACTTTTCGTCATTGTTAATTTGATTGCTTATAGGCTACTGAAATCATTGCTTTGAACCAATTTCGGCAACCCTTAGTATTGCCTTTGACCACATTTAATGAAAGACAAGTAGTTATATTAAATATTTATTGATTTATTTCATGTGAAACGCTGTTTAGCTGTAACATTTATTGCATACATCTCACACATTCCCAGGGGCGGTTCACGGCTCTTGCCTCCACCCCCTCTTGTTTTTCTTGTAGTTCGTGTGCAGCAGCTGTCCCATCGTTTTTTCCTTTATACTGGGAAAGCCCTGAAACACGAGAGCATCACTCTTGCTTTGTGGATACTTCTCCTCCTGAGAGTGAACCTATCACAGATTAGCCTACCTTACAGGGTTGGTGTACAGGCAGTAAACAGGTCTGGCTTGGAAAAGCCAAGGAGAGGAAGGGGGAGGAGCCATCAGGCAGCTTCATAGCTGGTGCAGTCTGATTGGCTGATGAAATTGGAGGGAGTTGCTTGACAACCGGAGAAAGAGGGAAAGGAAAGGGAGCTAATGCAGCCAGAGTTCAGTTCAGTTTGGAGTTTGAAAAGTTAGGAGAAGAAAGGAAGAGTTTTGGGAACTGTTATTTAGTAAGATACCTCTTTGAGGAAAGTAATTAAGCCTTCAGGGCAAAGGAGTAAGAAGTATTAGTGAGCCTCTATAGTTTTAGAGTGCCGGTGCGGAAAGAGGGTTCCAAAGGTTCAAAATAACCTGTCTGTATTCCTATGTGTTGAACATTACTCTCAAGAAACTCAAGTTATAGAACCATTCTCTGTAGAAGTCATTTGTGAAGATTTTAGCAAGGACGTGGCCTATCTATCTATCTATCTATCTATCTATCTATCCATATAATAAAAAAGAATGTTTGCGGTGGGAGGTGTGGAGGAATTTGTGGCAGCATTTCGATTGGTTGCCAGTGTGGGATAATTTGCATAACGGCTCGGAATGGCCAGCCTCTCAACATTCCAACAATCCTAGGCAGCAGAGAAAGGAAGGGAAAGGACCCGAGGCAGACACACAGAGCCCACCTGACCCATTGTACATCAAATAGGACGAACCATGGATGATGGGACTTGAAGTACCTCCACCCACCTCCTGAGAACGCTGCCAGAGAGGGTAAAAGTAAGGGCCTGACTGAATTAACACAAGATTTTTCTGGACTAGGCCTCAGTTACTCCATAAAGGGCCTGAAAGGGCCTGACTGAATTAACAGTCAGACTTCCTAAACTTCATTTTCTGGACTAGGCCTCAGTTACTGGGCTACTATGCAAGGACTGGGTTCACGGTAAGGCTGCCTTAACTTGATACTCCAGATTAGGCCGCCAATCATGGGATCCTGTGTATGGCCTGAATTGACAGTAACACTTCCTCAACTAGATTATCATGACTAGGCCAAAGTTACTGGGATACTGTGTAAGGACTGAAATAACAGTAAGGCTTCCTAAACTTGCTTTTCCTGACTAGGCCTCAGTTACTGTGATACTGTGTCAAGACAGATCCCGCTGCGACCCTCATCCAGTGCATGATCATGACCACACTTGGCACACAAAGCCCCCATGATCCACTTTACATCCTGGTGCAGTTCGGAGGAGGGTGGACCACGAATGATGGGACTTGAAGTACCTCCACTCACTTCACAAGACCGCTGCCAACCTCATTCAAAGACTGATCAAGACCAAACTTGGCACACAGAGCCCCTATAACTCATTCTACATCCTGGCATAGTATTGAGGAGGATGGACCACGGATGATGGGACTTGAAGTACCTCCACTCACTTCCCAAGACTGCTGCAACCCTCATCCAATAACTGAGCAAGACAAAATTTGGCACACAGAACCCCCATGACCCACTCTACATCCTGGTGCAATTTGGAGGAGGATGGACCATGGACGATGGGACTCCCAGCACCTTCCCACACTTCCCGAGGCCACTGCAAGCCACATAAACAATTGATAAGGACCAACCTTGCCACAAACTGCCTTTCTCAAATAACCCGGGCAGCGCTGGGTCCTCAGCTAGTAGATCAATACATGGTGGCAGCTAAAGGAACCTTAATAAATAATTGGTGGCAGCAAAGTAATATATAAGATATAATCCTCCATATATCTTTTTGCAATTGGTGGGCAGTGTCAGGATCCGAATAACAAACTGATCCAGTGTCTCAAAGAACAGGCTTATGAAAGGTTTTGTGAGGTAAAAGCAGACACCTCACAAACATCCCCCCCCCTCAAAAAAACCCCAAAAAGACATCTGAACCCAAGATGGGGGATGCGGAGAGACAGGGAGAAACTCCATGTCAGGAGCAGGCAGCTTCTGTGGAGAGAGAAAGGTTGAAAATAAAGCTACAATTGGAAATAATTGAGGCAGAAGAGAAAATCCAATGAGCTCGGCCGGAGGCAGAACGTGAGAGGGAAGAAAGAGAAGCAGAACAAAGGGAGAGAGAACGTGACAGAGAGAGAGAGATAGCAGGCTAGGATGGCCCAGGAAGAGCAGGCTGGGATGGCCCAGGAAGAAAAGGACGTTTCAGTTAAAAACTGAGGCCTAAGGCCAGATGGAGATAAGGGGGATGTTGGATAATTTGTGGATTGAAGGAAGTAAAGTGAACACTTCTGAGGAGTCGAAGCAGCTTGTTAGTTTGGAACACAGTTTAATGATTGGTACCACCCCAAATGAGATGGTGCATAAAAGATAAGCGAATTAAGATCGTAGCAGGAGTTGCCACCATGTTAGACGAAGGAGGGCATTTCATTTGTCAGTTCCCTCCAAGAAGCCAAGAGAGTGGCCCTCTGAAGGGAAGGCTCAAAGCGTGAGCGCTGACCCTACGAGGCGGGACCTCTCTTTAAGACCACCAGAAGTGCCATCTGCTTCAACTTCCAGCAAGAGGGTCATATAACATCAGGATGCCCAAAACTAACCAGCGCAAAAAGGCCAGCGGCCCCTCCTAAGTCTGTCAAGGTGGTTCGACAGTCAAAACCACCGGCTGAAAATAGAGCCCTGAGAGAAAGTGCTGCCAAGGTGCTTAGAGTTTGGAGCACGGAAGAAAAGCCCAGTTGTGATTTTATGGAGGCAGTCCCACTGTCAATGAGGGAAAGTAATGGGACTGAGACACAGGGGCTGATGTCACCTCATTTATTTATTTATTTACATTTTAATCCCGCTCTTTTCAGCCCGAAGGCGACTCAGGGCGGCATACAGATTGGCAACACTTAGATGCCATAAACATACATACATATCAATTAAAAACATTTAATATCACGTAATAAAATCCATATAAAAACCAATTAAAACTATAATAATTAATGTCTACCAGTGCAACTCCTTATCCATTTGCATCGTCTAAGCCAGTGTTTCCCAACCTTTTTTGAGCCGCCGCACACTTTTTACATTTGCAAAATCCTGGGGCACACCACCAACCAAAATGACACTCTAACACAGTAATACAAATAGTTAATATGTTTTTAATGTATTTAAACACTCAGTGTGAAACCTGGCCCTGTTTCGATGAACACAACATAGATATCCTGACAGGAATGGCAGAAAGACACAAACTTCCCACACAGAACTCCCATAACCAAGAGGAAATGCTATAAGAGTTTGGTGGGCATTGACCTTGAGTTTTGGAGTTGTAGTTCACCTATATCCAGAGAGCACTGTGGACTCAATGTTGGATCAGGACCAAACTTGGCATGAAACCTCAATATGCCCAAATGTGAACACAGACATATATATATATATATATATATATATAGAGAGAGAGAGAGAGAGAGAGAGAGAGAGAGAGAGAGAGAGAGAGAGAGAGAGATATGCATCCTTAGTAGGAGGGAGAGGCAGGCAGAGAGGGGCCCATGGCTTTCCCTTCCCAGTCCACTCACCTGGCTCCTCTCCCCCCCCCCCAAGAATTTTTTTAATAATTCAGAGTTTCTCTTTGTCATCTGGATTTCCAAGCATTTTACTTCAGTTGTTATATTGATATCTATTTATTTATTTATTTATTTATGGCATTTATATGCCACCCTTCTCATCCCGAAGGGGACTCAGAGTGGCTTATTTATTTTATTTATTTTCTATATTTGTACCCCGCCCTTCTCGACCCCCCAGGACTCAGGGCGGCTTCCAGCCGGCAAGGATTCAATGCCTCCATCTACACATAATAAAAACCAATAATTACATACAGTTAAAACATTAAGTCAATTCAATTAAATATGCTTAAATATAACAGCTTTGTGGCCTAATCTAGCCAAATTCTGTGGTTGGAGATTCCATCAGGCTTGTCCACAGTCCATTACCATAGCCATTGTCGTCATTGTCATTGTCATTCTCAGCATAATCACCCCAAGGCCTGGTCCCCCACCCATGTTTTCAACTTCTTTCTGAACTTTCACAGGCAGGAGGCAACTACCAAGAAGGCCCTGTCCCTTGTCCCCACCAAGTGCATTTGTGTCAGAGGCAGGGGCGGACGAAGGTAATTTTAAATGGTAAGCGAACATTATTTTGGCGCCCCCCCCCCCAAATCGCTTGATAACAAAAGGTATAAGATATTATTTATTTATTTATTTGCAGCATATTAATAACAACAACAAAAACCCAAATCTCCCCACTGTAATATTATATTATATTGTGTTATTTCATTATATTAATAACAACAAAAAAACCCCAAATCTTGTTATTTCATTATATTAATAACAACAAAAAATCCCCAAATCTCCCCACTGTAATATTATATTATATCAATAATAATACTACTAATAAAAGCCCCTTCCTCTCTCTGCCTGTGTTCCTTCAAGGCAAGCTCAGGAGGAAAGAAACTCCACTGACCTGAATATGTTGTGCAATGAGTCACTGACTCAGTCTTCGCCCGGCCTCGTCGTGCTGCTAGTGGGGAGCCTCCTCGAGGAGGTTTTTGCACGTGCGCAGTTGCTTCTGCGCGCTACTTCGCCTTGGAAAAACTGTGCACGCGCAGAAGCGGCAAGCAGCCCCAAGGACGCTGTGGCCCGCGGCTGCCTGCTTTTGAAGCTTGCCTGCCGCTTGTGCGCGTGCGTATGGGCGCTCCACGTGCGTATGGGCGCTCCGCGTCCCGCCACCCGCCGCGTGGAGCGCCCATGCGCACAAGTGGCGCCGGCGGCAAGGCAAGCCCCAAAAGTAGGGAACAAGCTCAGTGGTCATACAAGATGCTATAACAGCTGGTTGAAACTAATAAGTATGAAACATTATATGTCAGTATACTTGTAATTAACACAAACATAACAATATAACATGACACATACAGCAAGAGCATATACGCCTTGAGATTGCATGCAAAGTTATGACTGGTTACAAGTTTGTTTACAGCAAACAGTATATAGCATTATTATTGGTCAACACATTCAACAAAAAATGAGGGTCCATAAGGAGGGGAGGTGATTCCACCGTAAATGATAATTTTGAAACAGTTCAGGAAGGCGGTACATGCGGAAAGATCCCCCCGCAATGTTGCGCGGCAAGGGAGCTCAAGCCGCGGCGCCGGGTGGAAGCGACCGCGTTGAGGGGAGAGCCTGCCGGAGGTGCCGGAAAAGGAGCCGCAAAGCAAGCGAAATGAAGTGAAGCGACCTGTCGTGCCGTGGGGGCCCTGGTGAGAGCTCAGTAAACCCCACAGGTAGGAAGGAGAGCCGGACAGAGCCGAACGGCTGAATAATCTCCTGGCGCCAAGGTGGTATGCCGTTTTCGCGTCCGTGGACGCTTCTTCGGGGCGCGTCGCTATTTCCAAGTCTTATCTATAATAACATAATATAATGATAACGCTAGTGCCGTGCTGGCCAATAAGGGTTACACAAAAACAGAGCAACAAGGAAGCAATGAAAGGGTTCAAGGAAACATACCAGGTATCATGTATCAAAGGGTGCCAATGGAAGTCATCAGTCAGGCTGGATGCAGCAAGAAGGAGGGGGAGCAAGGAGAAGTTATAGGGAATTCACAGGTGTTGGGAATCTATAGTAACAATTGTTGTAATGAAAGGACGTCGTTTAACCCACAGGGCGTTTCTGAATTGAGTAAGAGATGCCATTTCTTCTCTGCCTGTAGTAATTGATTAGTTAAATCTGTGTGGGGTGCTGGTTTAACCCTTTGGAGGCCATATACACTGAAACTATCTGGAGGGTGATTATGTTCAAGGAAATGTTTGTATAGTGTGGATTCTTGTGATGAACTGCGGAGTTTGGATTTGTGTTCACCCACTCTCACTTTCAAAGGTCTTGAACTTTGGCCCACGTAATGGAGGCCACATAAACACTCCAAACAATACACTACCCCTGAATGGGCACATGTGATTTCGTCTCTCAGCATGAGGACTCTGCCAGTGGTTTTATTGATGATGATGCTGGACTGATTGATTTGTTTACAAATTTTGCAATTACCACACGGTGCTATGGCCCATTTTGTCATGTGGTTGGTGTGTAACAGAAGATCCTTGATATTGGCAGAGCGCCAATAGCAATGATCTGGCTGTTCCAGACCCATGATGGGTGACACCATGGGCCATAGCTTCTTTACGATATTGATCATATGGGATGAGTGTGGTGTTAATGTCAATCAGTCCAGCATCATCATCAATAAAACCACTGGCAGAGTCCTCATGCTGAGAGACGAAATCACATGTGCCCATTCAGGGGTAGTGTATTGTTTGGAGTGTTTATGTGGCCTCCATTACGTGGGCCAAAGTTCAAGACCTTTGAAAGTGAGAGTGGGTGAACACAAATCCAAACTCCGCAGTTCATCACAAGAATCCACACTATACAAACATTTCCTTGAACATAATCACCCTCCAGATAGTTTCAGTGTATATGGCCTCCAAAGGGTTAAACCAGCACCCCACACAGATTTAACTAATCAATTACTACAGGCAGAGAAGAAATGGCATCTCTTACTCAATTCAGAAACGCCCTGTGGGTTAAACGACGTCCTTTCATTACAACAATTGTTACTATAGATTCCCAACACCTGTGAATTCCTATAACTTCTCCTTGCTCCCCCTCCTTCTTGCTGCATCCAGCCTGACTGATGACTTCCATTGGCACCCTTGATACATGATACCTGGTATGTTTCCTTGAACCCTTTCATTGCTTCCTTGTTGCTCTGTTTTTGTGTAACCCTTATTGGCCAGCACGGCACTAGCGTTATCATTATATTATGTTATTATAGATAAGACTTGGAAATAGCGACGCGCCGAAGAAGCGTCCACGGACGCGAAAACGGCATACCACCTTGGCGCCAGGAGATTATTCAGCCGTTCGGCTCTGTCCCGGCTCTCCTTCCTACCTGTGGGGTTTACTGAGCTCTCACCAGGGCCCCCACGGCACGACAGGTCGCTTCACTTCATTTCGCTTGCTTTGCGGCTCCTTTTCCGGCACCTCCGGCAGGCTCTCCCCTCAACGCGGTCGCTTCCACCCGGCGCCGCGGCTTGAGCTCCCTTGCCGCGCAACATTGCGGGGGGATCTTTCCGCATGTACCGCCTTCCTGAACTGTTTCAAAATTATCATTTACGGTGGAATCACCTCCCCTCCTTATGGACCCTCATTTTTTGTTGAATGTGTTGACCAATAATAATGCTATATACTGTTTGCTGTAAACAAACTTGTAACCAGTCATAACTTTGCATGCAATCTCAAGGCGTATATGCTCTTGCTGTATGTGTCATGTTATATTGTTATGTTTGTGTTAATTACAAGTATACTGACATATAATGTTTCATACTTATTAGTTTCAACCAGCTGTTATAGCATCTTGTATGACCACTGAGCTTGTTACACCCACCTGTGGTTCTCCTTTTGTTCCCTGTTAGCCCAGAGCTACCCCCCCCCCCTTCTTTTGGTTTGCACAAGCCCCAAAAATAGGCAGCCACAGCGCTGCCTGCGGCCGCCCGCCACATGAAGCACCCATGCTGGCTGGCCAGCAGATGGCACTCTACGCAATTGCTTCCTCCGCGTAATGGACGCGCCGGCCCTGGTCAGAGGCGGGGGCGAGAGCAGGGCCTCCCCAGAAGATCTTAAACTCTGAGGTGAGATGTAGAAGGAGATAAGTTCGGACTAGCTGTACCTGCCACGCCTACCTTCCCTCCCTTCCCTCCTTTCACTGCCTTTTTCCTTCCTTCCCTTATTTTCTTTCCTTCTCTACCTCTTTCCTTTCTTCCTTCCTTTGCTCTTTGCTTCCATGCTTCCCAGCTTGCCTGTCCAAACCTATCTCCCTCTACGTCACGCCTCGTAGTTTAAGATCGTCTGGGGAGGCCCACCTCTCAGTCCCTCCAGCCTCGTAAGTGCGCTTGGCGAGGACGAGGGACAGGGCCTTCTCGGCAGTGGCCCCACGCCTGTGGAACTCGCTCCCCAGAGAGATCAGGTCGGCGCCTTCCCTCCTTTCTTTCAGAAAGAAGGTTAAATTGTGGTTCTGGGACCAGGCCTTTGGACAGCAAGCAGGACAGCACTTGAGATGTTGAATGGGACTGGCATTGGCTATATGGATTGGTGTCATTCACAACAGTCAATGTTTTTAATGCGTTTTTAACTTAATGTTCTATTTACTGTTTTAAACTGTTATATTTGTTTATATTTGTATTATCTCGGCATCAAATGGTTGCCGGTGTAAGCCTCCCTGAGTCCGCCCTCGGGGGTTGAGAAGGGCGGGTTAGAAATGTGGGAAATAATAATAATAATGTTTCCTTCTCTCTTTATTTATTTATTTCCAAGATCTTGTTCACACGCACTGCTGTTGAGCATGTTATCATCAAAGGCCGACAAGGGTCCTGACAATGTACAGAAGCGGACCAAGGCGTCCTTAATAATATTGTTCTCTCACGAGAATTTGAGTCCAAAGATGCTTTGGAAGCCACTCGTGGATTTGAACATTGGGTGTAACCTTGATGCACCTCTAGGCGCCTGCAACGCAATGTGGCAGTTGAGGCCTAGCTGGTCAGGGCCCCAGACACTGAGTTTCCTTCCCCCTTTCTTTTCTCATTCCAGTTCCCTCTGAAAAAGACAGTTGGTCAAAAGTTTAGAAGCCAGACGCTGCGCGGATCAGATTAGGGAGCTGGGCTTGTTTGGCTTGGAGGAGAGAAGTCTGAGAGGTGATATAGTAGCCAAATTCCAACATTTGAAAGGATGTCACAGAGAGAGATAAGGGAGGAAGGCTGTTTTCTCCTGCCCCACAGACTGGGACACAGAGCGACCCACTCAAACTACAAGAACAGAGATCCCACCGAAGTATTAGGAAGAGCTGTTTGGCAGAGGAAGGTGCTGCTTGGTTGTGTGATGCAGACTTTGTCAGAAATATTCATTATTAACTGGGTATTTTTGATTACAAAAGTGTGAGTCAAGCACTGAAAGACTGAGTAGGCCGAAGCCTGTTAGAGTCAGTGGGCCAAAGCTAGTGTCGTCCTGAGGAGAGTGAGTAGGCCGAAGCCTGTAAGAGTCAGTGGGCCAAAGCTAGTGTCGTGCTGAGGAGAGTGAGTAGGCCGAAGCCTGTAAGAGTCAGTGGGCCAAAGCTAGTGTCGTCCTGAGGAGAGTGAGTAGGCCGAAGCCTGTAAGAGTCAGTGGGCCAAAGCTAGTGTCGTGCTGAGGAGAGTGAGTAGGCCGAAGCCTGTAAGAGTCAGTGGGCCAAAGCTAGTGTCGTCCTGAGGAGAGTGAGTAGGCCGAAGCCTGTTAGAGTCAGTGGGCCAAAGCTAGTGTCGTCCTGAGGAGAGTGAGTAGGCCGAAGCCTGTTAGAGTCAGTGGGCCAAAGCTAGTGTCGTCCTGAGGAGAGTGAGTAGGCCGAAGCCTGTTAGAGTCAGTGGGCCAAAGCACTTAGTTTGGCTTCTCAGTTGAGACCACTCTGGCTTGGATGAACATACTGATAGTTTACACTACCACCAGCTCAGCAATCAACATAACAGAAGCAGTTAAGCCTATGACTTCCTCTCACATATTTATACATGGCTATCATATTTCCTCTCAGCCTTTTCTTCTGGAGGCTAAACATGCCCAGCTCTTTAAGCCGCTCCTCATAGGGCTTGTGCTCCTGACCCTTGATCCTTTCAGGCCCCCTCCTCTGGACAAATTCCAGTTTGTCGACATCTCCCTTCAATGGCGGTGCCCAGAACTGGACGCAGTATTATTCCAGGTGTGGTCGGATCAAGGCAGAGTAGTTGCTCAATGTTGTGTGTTCAGGCAAATTGAACGCGGCTTTGAGGGCGATGAGGCAAGGCCCCTCTTTTGTGAACGTGAAGCAAAGGCTTTTTCTTTTATAGCAGCCGCTGTCTGATCGAGGATATTACTTAAATAAATGCATAAATAATGGCAGCAGACACACCTTCAGATTGAAAACTTCATGGTATTTTAATTCACATTAGAAATAAATGAGGGAAATGGTTTTTTGGAAGAAGAAACACAACCAAAGTCAGGAAAAATGGAGGGAAGGGCTTGTTCATGGGCTCCATTTTGGACTCAGACAAGAACAACATCAAGCTTTGCTCACAAAAGGTGGAGATCTCTCCTGAGAAGACGTGAAACTACAGAATAGAATAGATGGCATTTAAATGAGAAAGTGATGGACAGACACTATATCTCCCTCTCGTGGGCAAGACGTGGGCGACTCCAAGGGGCCTCCAAAAGGATCAAAAGGCTCCAAGGCCGTGGGCAGCCAGCCATGTTTCCTCACAAAGGGCAGAACGGCAGTTGGAACTCTTGGCCTCAGCAGCCAGCCAGAGGCAGCAGCCAATCAGAACCCTGGCCCCTGGCACACTCAGCCAATCGGCTGCTGACACCTCTCTCTCTCTCCAGTCAGCCCACCATTTCAAATCCTCTCACTCTGAGTCCAAACTCCCTCCTCTTCCGCCTTCCTTTCCTGGGACAGAAGAGAAGAGTTTGCCCCTCTGGCCTCCTCCTCCTCTTCCTCTCTGCAGCCTGTCTCTTCTCCTCCTTCCTCTCCTTCCGGTGAGTCTTCTTCCCATTCCAAAGGTCCGAAGAGGGAGGAAGGGAGGGCCTGGACTCCCCATGGATTGGGGGCTGTCACGAAACTCTGGGCCCACCAGCCTCTTGGGGCAGGCCATGCCAAGAGGCCCTCCAGCCCTGTGGAGGTGAGAGGGCGCCCTCAGCCTGAGCCTGGCCAGAGGAGGGTCGGTCCAGGGCAAGAGGAGTAGAGACCGTTCCTCCACACCGCCACCTTCCTCCCACGGTTCGTACCAGGAGATACGTTCGGACAGGTCATCTGGGCCAAGTGTGTTTGGTTCCCAGAGAGGCAGGAAGGAAGTGGGCCGAAGAGGGGCTGCTGAGGCCCAAAACACCTGGAGGAAACAGGGAGGGCTGGAGTGGGCCCAGGCCTGGACTCGCAGTGTTTTGGGGCCTGTCACGAAAGGCCTAGTGGTCATCACGTGGGTCTGAGGCCTGTGGATGGAGGTTGGGAGAGAGAGAAGCCTTGGCTGACTGGAGGGACTAGGCCTGAGGCCCAGGCGTTGCCATAGCGACACAGCTCTCCAGGCGGCAGCAGGAAAGGGGCGGGGCTAACGGCCAGCCTGGGAAGGTTCCTGCCAAGGGTCAGTTCAGAGGAGAGACTCCTCCTGGCAAGGTGGGGGCAGCACTCCGGGGTCTCCCTGGTCACTCCGGTCAACTTGGGCCTTGTCTTCTTCAGGAATAATAGAATTTAACTCTGAGGACACACTACTGACACGGCCAATGTTGAATACTGGTGGGGTTGGGGGGGGGGGCTGTTTTTGAATTCTGGGAGTTGTGGTTCACCAACACCAAAAAGGAAGAGAAGGACAGGCAGAGAGATCTTCAGCCTTATCTACCAAAAGGGTTCCTATGTGTTTTCTGATGGTCCTTGGGCAACCCCACTGAAATCCCCTCGCGACCCCCCAGGGTCCCGACCCCCAGGTTGAGAAACACGGATCTAGGACCTTAAGATCTCCTGGGGAGGCCCTGCTCTCAGTCCCGTCTTTTTCACAGATTCGATTGGCGGGAGCGAGGGACAGGGCCTTCTCAGCGGTGGCCCCTCGGCTATGGAACGCCCTCCCTAGGGATATCAGATCGGCCCCCACCCTCCTAACATTTGACACAAAAAAGTTAAAACCTGGCATTTTGAGCAAGCTTTCCCAAATGCAGTGTAGCAGACAAACTCTGATCTTCGGAACGACTGGACAGTGCGACTGGGTAACGGTTTTGGTAATGAGACGCTGAGGATTTATACTTTTATTGGTTTTATTTTATTATATTATATCTAATGTTATTTATGCTAAATGTTTTTAATGGTTTATATGTTGCTGCAGACATCACATTGTGCCTTTTGTAAACCGCCCTGAGTCGCCTTCGGGCTGAGAAAGGCGGTATATAAATATGGTTAATAAATCTATATAAATAAAAATGTAATGTCCGTTTGTGGGATTAAGGTAACTCAAAAACCACTGGACGAATTGACACCAAATTT
>JARBWK010001715.1:0-17673 GCA_030556195.1 Anolis apletophallus | reverse complement strand
ATCCCAATGTGTTTTAATGATGTATGACCTGAGGTACTGATTTCTCTCTTTGTACAAGTTACAACTAAACAGTACATGTGTGATATCTTCTATCTCTGACGCTCCACAGATACAAAATTGTGAACTACAGCTCTCAAAAATACAAGGTCAATTCCCTTCAAACCACACCGGTATTCAAAGATGGGCATGCCAGGTATGTGAGCTAAGTTTGGTCCAGATCCACCATTAGGTGGGTTCAGAATGCTCTCTGGAGTGAACCCCAAATCTTCCAGTGTTTTCTGCTGGTCCTGGGGGAGTCTGTTTGCCGTTTGGTCCAGATCTGTTATCAGTGGGAGTCACAGTGTTGTTTGGAGTTTGAGCTGTCTTGAAATGTCACCCAGTAACATACAAACTTTGACTTTTATTATAGAAGATATAGATAGATTCTGATTATTCATGCCATATCTTTTTCTCTGATTTTTTTGGCACTAAGGTGTTTGGTAATCTTACAGTTTAAACAAGTATATTATAACTAAACCATACCAAGGCATGAACGTTACAATAAAGGAAACAGGTTGAAGATCAATCCTGATAAGACAGAGGTCCTCCAGGTCAGTCGCTCGCCTGACCGGGGTATTGGGTGGCAACCTGTGCTGGACGGGATTGCACTCCCCCTGAAGTCACAGGTCCGCAGTTTGGGGGCCCTCCTGGACTCAGCACTGACACTTGATGCACAGGTGTCGGTGGTGGCCGGGAGGGCTTTCGCACAATTAAAACTTGTGCACCAACTGCGACCATACCTTGTGAAGGCTCATTTGACTATGGTGGTTCATACCTTAGTTACCTCTAGCTTGGATTACTGCAATCCACTCTATGTGGGCAACCCTTGAAGACAGCCCGAAAACTACAACTGGTACAACGCTCGCAGCCAGATCAATAACTGGGGCGAATTACAGGAGGCGGTCAACACCCCCCCGGGGTTAAGGAGCTCCATTGGCTGGCATTTATTTTCTGGTCCCAATTTAAGTGCAGATCATCACCTATAAAGCCCTAAATGGTTTGGGACCCGTCTACCTTCGTGACCGCATCTCCTTCCAAGTTCTGGCCCAATCTTTTGATCCTCGGGCGCAGCCCTTCTTTCATCTCTATTGACATCACAGGCTCGTCTTGTGGGAACAAGGGAGAGAGCCTTCTCCTCTGTGGCCCCCCGACTCTGGAACTCATTATCTGCTGAGATTAGGAAAGCCACTACAGAAAACGTTAGCACGAAAATGAGTCTATAATAATCAAGTAAATAAATTCTTATTATAACAATCAATAATATAACATCAGACTGTGAGCGCACACAATACCATAAACAGATGATCGTAGATCAGTGGATAAGAGTCCGTAAATCTCTCATTATTGAGAACACAATGTTCAATAGAGTTCCATATAATTCGACTCAAAAGTCCCAATGGTCTGGAAAGTCAAATAGATCGTATTCAAAGAGAACACATTCCAAGGCTGTGCACATTGTGTTCTCAATAATGAGAGATTTACGGACTCTTGCCCACTGATCTACGATATTATTGATTGTTATAATAAGAATTTATTTACTTGATTATTATAGACTCATTTTCGTGCTAACGTTTTCTGTCGTGTGTTGTTTACTACTACCCTGGCTCATATTGTTTGAGATTAGGAAAGCCCCCACCTTGGCAACTTTCAAGAAGGATCTTAAAACTTGGCTTTTCCGTTGCGCATTCGGGGATTAATAATACACTCCCTTTTAGCTGCACTTCCAATGCTTATCCCTATAGAACAGGGTGCTCATTAGGTAAATCACGATTTACTGGTAATTCGCAGGCAGGGCGGGAGGAAGGCTCGCCCCGCACCGCAGGCTCCCGACGCCACCCAGGTGCTGCCATGGCAGTGGCGTGTCCGCCGTCGCTAGGGCCCATATGGGAGCCATACACGATGTGTCTGGCTCCATGCCATTTCGCCGCCGCCATGACAACACACGCTGTTTTCCCTACCATTTCGCGGTCTTTCCAGAAGAAGGGCGCGGGAGGGCACGGCCAGAGGCGGCTCCAACTGCGGCAGCATGGACTGGGACCTCGGGCTGCCTGTTGGTAAGTCGGTGAAGGGGCTTCCTCTTTTTCCCTCCCTGTCCCTCGCCCTCTTTCCTTCCTTCCCCCTTTCCTTCTTTTCCTACTTCCCATCCTTTCTTCCTTCCCTTCTTTCCCTCCGTCCCTTCTGTTCTTCCTTCCTTCCTCTCTCTCCCCTCCTTTCCCTTCCTTCCCTCTTTCCTTCCTTCCTTCCTTCCCTCCTTCTGTTCTTCCTTTTTTCCCCTCCCTCCCACTTTCATTCCTTCCTCACCTCTTTCCTTCCTGGCAGTGGAGGCAGGATTCCTCCTCCTTCCTTCGGGAGGACGCGTCTCCTTCCTCCCCTTTCTTCTGTTCCTCCCCTTTTCCTCCCTCTTTCCTTCCTTCCTTCCTTCCTTCCTTTCCTTCCTTCCTTCCTTCCCTCCCTCCCTCCCTCCCTCCTCCCTCCCTCCCTCCCTCCTTCCTTCCTTCCTTCCTTCCTTCCTTCCTTCCTTCCTTGCCTCTCTGCCTTTTGCTTGTGTGCTGTTGCTTGTGGGGGTTCTGTGTGGGAAGTTTGCCCCAATTCTGTTGTTGGTGGGGTTCAGAATGCTCTTTGATTGTAGGTGAACTATAAACCCCAGCAACTACAACTCCCAAATAACAAAACCAATTTTTTTAGTAATGGTCACTCCTTGTAGGTGTCATGTGGTCAAATTTGGCAGCAATTTGTCCAGTAGTAAGAAATCAGTTTGTGTGTGTCAACTGTAAAATAGGATGTGTGGAAGGGCCCTGGGTTATCTGAGGTCCTTTCCACACGGTTGAATAGAATCCCATGTTATCTGCTTTGAATCAGATTATATGGCAGTGTGGACTCAGAAAACCCAGTTCAAAGCAGATATTGTGTTATACGTTTTACATTTTTGTAGTGGGTAGGTAGATCATTTTGACTTGGTTGTTTTATAAGTAACTCGCATGCTGAGTGAAGCAGAACCGGGAGTTCTAGAACTCCAAGTACCAAGTTAACCTTACCAACGCTGCCCGAACGTGCGGATACTTGGATGAGGGAGAACACGTGACAACTGTGAAGTAGGGTGAAAAACAAAAGGTTTATTTTCTGGCACCAGCTGGTGGGTATTTGCCAGCAGAACACAGCTGCAGGTAGGGGCAAAAGACCCCGATACATCTCATACAAAGATATTTATACCTCAATGGAGTCCATCCAGTTAAACCCACCCCTTCTTCATGGTTAAAACAATCATAATTGGCTGGTGATTACTGTTGTTACATGGCATTTCATTAATCCAATAAACACTGCACAAATCATTTACATCATTTCTCTGTCATCACTAAAAATGAGAACAATAGCCATCTATAAGGTATTCTTTTCTCACAGTGCAAGCTATCAATGTTGAGCCTCTCTGTTCTTTTACTTGCAACATTAGTTCCGGGCTTCCTGCCAGCAGAGAAGGTAGGACTTTTGCCATGCGCAATGGTGTTTTCCATTCACATTAAGAATCCCATTAACTTTCATAGCTCAAACTGCACTGTATTCCCACTCATCTAGCATATGATATAAATTGGCACAGAGTGTATTAAAATGCATTTAATCAGGGTGTTAGTCTTCCATAGCATGTGCCTGTCTGATTCCAGACACCAAAACCCTCTTTTTCAGAGTTGACGCGCAAGTAGCATCACTCTCTGACTGTACTTTTTATGCTCGGAAAAGTACCAAACCTGCTTCATTCCAGGATTTCTCTTTTGTGGGAAACCCATCGCAAGGGGTTTCCTACACCAACATCTGGAACACCTATTTAGACCAATCAACCCTCCAGTCTCGTAAGACCCCGGGCCTTTCAGTTTTGACAGTATGCACACCTTTTACTGTCTCCAAGGAACTCTGTACTGCCTTAGCACAACATCTGAGCATAATAGGCAGACAGCACATTATGATCAACACTGAACAGATCACCACAATGATTATCATCACAAGAGAACGTAACCAATGTAAGTTCGGCAGCCAGCCCAACATTGTATTCCAAAAATCACTTGGATCTGAATAAGTCTTCTGTATTTCTTTAGCAGCACCCTGAATTCTATTCAAATCCAGCTCTATCTCTCCAGTCTTATTTATAAAATGACAGCACGTTTGGTTTAACCACACACAGAGACCACCTTCCTTTGAAAGCAGATAGTCTAACGCCAGCTTTTGCTGCATTTCCATTCTTGCCAGAGAATTCACTTCTTCCTGCAAAATTAACAAGCCCTCATGGGTGTCATTGGCCAAAGCTTCCAAATCATGTGATAACACACGCAACTGTTTTATGTTCCAAGCCACCCCTATCCAAGGGCCTGCAATTGCTATAATCTTCTGGCCTTCAGTTAAATAAGTTCTGTCAGAATCATATCCATAACGCTGCACATCAGCAAAAGAGCGTTTCTGGACATGTAGGTATAGATTTGTCACATGGGTCTCTTTGGGAAGCACCCTCAAGCCCCCTGGTTGCAGGGTACCTAGGGTACAAACTCCAGACCAAACTACAGGAAGCACAGGCATTGCCACTTTTCCACAGATCCAAACTATTCCCTCTGGAAGTCCAGTGGCACGGTAACCCAAACGTCTAGCAGGTAAATTCTGAACCAGGTTCACTATAGCATCTTCATGATGATTCCTAAACAGGATGTGGGTGCAATTTGAGCCCTCCCAGCTCCAAGTCCACACTCCTGTTGTTCTCAGACCACAACGGCCTCTGTACCTGCTATGCACTGTGATCATGTGATCACAAGCAGGATAGGAACCTAGCTCAATCTGCCTAAACAACTCATACATGCCATCTCTCTGACTTCCTGCATAATAGGGATGTGCCTCCCTTTCCCATTTGAAGCACAGGGCAGCTCTTAACACAGGGGCCCGATGTGTGACCATGAACCAAGCCCTTTTTGCTGTCCCTGTCATGTGCTCCTGCCTCCCTTTCGTGCTATTCCACCCTGCCAATGTCAACACCCCAGATGGAACTATTGGCCAACCGGACCTATGGCTTGAAGGCCCCTGGCTGCAAATCCAGCACGAATTTAAACTTAACTCATGTGACATATTAGTTACAAGTTTGTGAAACATATTTTCCTCCCACCCGCCATGTGTCCCAGTGATGTACAATGCAAATATCAGAGCCACGATCCCAAACACTGTCTTTACTCTCGCGGAGCGCTTACACCTGTAACTCTGTCCCATTAGGATGCATAGCCACCACCGCAGTGAGAGTGCCTTTGGCTCTGTCCATCTTTCTTGCGTTGGACCACCATTTCCCGGATTGGGAGCGATGGTATCAGACGACTCTTCTGTGGCCGTCTGTGTGCCCCTTAAATAGGGCGTTGCAAAGTTTTTGTAATCCGGAGGCGAAGGGGATTGTCTGGATCCACAGATGCCTCCAAAGCAACCGGCGCCCTCTTCACCCTCGAATAATGAATCCAAGGGCGAAGACCTTGAACTTTCACGGCTGTTGGTGTGCTTAGAAGCACGATGTACGGCCCTCTCCATTTCGGCTGCAGCGGACGCAGGCTCCACTCCTTGACAAGGACCGATTCGCCAACTGAAAAAGAGTGAAGACAAGTAGACGGGAGAGGAGGTCGCAAATCTGCAGTGTATTGACTAAGTTTCTCTAGCTGTTTCCCTAACATCTGAACATCTTGCAAAGTCTGTTGATGTCCTAACACATGGCTGTCAGAAGTCTGTCCACACATAGGTTTTAAGTTCAATGGAGGCCTGCCATACAGTCTCTCAAATGGTGACAAGCCTGTTTTCTTATGCGGTGTACACCTGACTCTTAGGAGAGCCAGGGGTAACGCCATTCTCCAGTTCAATTTAGTCTCTTGGCAAATCTTTGCTAAACAGTTCTTTAAAGTTCTATTTGCTCTTTCTGCCCTGGCAGAAGATTGCGGGTGATATGCACAATGAAGACGCCACGTGATCCCCAGCAGCTTACACAGTCCCTGGACCACGTGGTGCACATATGATGGCCCGTTATCTGAGCCTATCTGCAAAGGCATGCCGAATCTAGGAATAATGTCTTTCATGAGGCCTTTTACTACCTCAGCTGATCGCTCTGTGCGTGTAGGAAAAGCTTCAATCCAACCTGTGTAAGAATCTACAAAAAGCAGCAAAGCGACGGAAGCCTCCACTCATTGGCATTTCTGTAAAGTCTGTAACTAACACTTCAAAGGGCCAAGTCCCTGATACTGTATCCCAGGCGCTTTCAAAGGCCCCTCTCTTGGGTTATTCTTTGCACATGTCCAGCACCTTCTTGCAGCCAAGGACGTCAGGCTGTGCAATCCATTGATGAACATCTGTCTTTCTAGGAGCGCTGCCAGGGCGCTTTTCCCTAGGTGTGTGTTCTCATGGTAGAACTGTACTATGTGCCACGCTTTTGTCTTAGGAACAAATACGCGGTTGTCTGGCATCTTTATGAAACTATCTTCCCAATCTCCACCCTCACTCAAAGCCCATTCCTCTTCCTCTCTAGTGTAATTGCATTTCTCCACTTTGGGCTCTGAGTCAGTGAGATTTAACATTACAGGTGTGTACTTCTGAGTAGCTACCTCTTTGGCAGTCAGATCCGCTAGCCTGTTTCCCTGAACCACCGGATCATTGCCCTTTTGATGTGCTTTACAGTGCATCAAAGCCACTTTACTAGGGAGCCAAACAGCATCCAACAAATCTAACATAGCATCTGCATATTTGACAGCCTTTCCAGCAGAGGTCAAAAGCCTCTTTCCCTCCACAATGCCCGTGACAATGAAGCGTTAAAAACGCAAAACGGGAATCTGTATAGATATTAACCCTTTGCCCTTCGGCCAGTTTTAAAGCATGAGTCAGCGCAATCAGCTCAGCCAGTTGGGCCGAAGTCCCAGGAGGTAGGGGCTCCGCTTTGAGCACCCCATCCTCCCAGGAGACAACAGCATAGCCGGCATAACGCACTCCCTCTCTTATAAAACTGGATCCATCCGTGTATAGGGTTAATTCTACCTGTTCCCAAGGGAAATCACGCAAGTCTGGCCTACTGGAATAGACTAAATCCATTGTCTCAATGCAGTCATGTTCTGAGAGATCTGAAGGGCTAGGCAAAAGAGTTGCCGGATTTAACATAGGACACATCTCTAGGGTAACGAGGGGTTGTTACACAAGACACCCTCATACTTAGTCAGTCGCTCATTTGTTAGCCAGCGGGGACCCTTGGAATCTAGAAGTGCTTTCACATGATGGGGGACCCCACTGTGAGTGCTTTCCCAAGTGTAAGCTTGGTGGCTTCTCTGATTAAATCCACCGCAGCTGCAACAGCCCTCAAACAGTGGCTACTGTGTCTAACTGCTTGGACAAATAGGCTACAGGGCGTTGCCATGTACCTAAAAACTGTGTCAAAACCCCTATAGCGGTCCCATCTCTTTCTGCAGCAAAGAGATAGAACGGCTTCTCCAAATCTGGCAGGCCTAGCGCAGGTGGTGAGATTACAGCTTCTTTCAGCATCTGGAAAGCCTGGTCACAACTCTCAGTCCACTCAAAGGGGTCCTTGTTACCCCCTCTGGTAGCTTGATACAATGGCTTTGCAATGACAGCATAATTAGGAATCCAATGTCTTACATAAGAAGTGGTTCCTAGAAACTCTCTTGTCTGTCTTCTGTCTTTGGGGGTTGGATGGCACAAATAACTTCCTTTCTTTCAACTTCCAACACTTTACTCCCTGGGTCAGGCCAAAGCCTAAATATTTAACTTTCTTCTGACACAACTGTGCTTTCTTCTTGGACACTTTATACCCTTTCTCTTCTAGCACTTTCAACAGTTCTAGAGTGTAATGCTCACACCCTTCTTTAGTCTTAGTCCCGACCAACAGGTCATCAACATACTGAAGCCAAAAACCTTCAGCCTCTGGAATTTCAAATTCTGACAAGTCCTGAGCTAAGGCCTGCCCAAAAATACTAGGGGAATTTTTAAAACCTTGCGGAAGTCTACACCACGTGGTTTGACGCTTTTGTCCTCCCTTTGGGGTCTCCCATTGGAAGGCAAAGATGGGTTGAGAGATAGGAGCTAGCCTAATGCAGAAAAATGCATCACGTAAGTCCAATACAGAGAACCAGGCAGCGGTACTTGGTATTAGACTCATCATCACATATGGATTTTGTACAACAGGGGTTAAAGTCACTGTAGCTTGATTGACAGCTCTAAGGTCTTGCACAATGCGATACTTTCCATCTGGTTTGCGAACAGGAAGAAGGGCCGAATTCCAAGCTGACTCACAATGAACAATAATCCCATGACGCAACAATCTTTGCAACTCTCCTTGGATTCCTTCCACAGCATCTCTGCTTATCGGGTATTGGGCCTTTCTCACGGGAAGCTGACCAGTCCTTATCTCAACTACAACAGGGGCAACATTTATCGCCATTCCTGGCTCATTATCTTCAGCCCAAACCCTGGGAGTTTCTTGCCAACCCCAAACTGTATCTTTCTTGGTAACTTGTTGCAATCTAAACAATCTGTATTCTTCTTGCTGTGGGACTGTAAGTTCCAACTGGCCTGTCTCCAAAAATTCCAACCTTGCCCTTATCTTCGCCAAGATGTCTCTCCCAAGAAGAGGGATGGGACAATCTGGGACATACAGTAACTTATGCATCACCTCTCTGCCAGCAATGTTGCACTTTCTTTGCTGTAACAAAGGACATTTCTGTGGCCTTCCTGACACTCCAACAATTTTGATGTGCTGACCACTAGGGGCGCTATTTTCTTGTTCACTACTGATTTATCCGCACCGGTGTCTATTAGGAACTTTATACGCTGACCTTGTACATCTATGGCAATCAATGGCTCCTCTGGGTCAAGTAACAGAAAAGCCTTGCCTATCCTTCAACATTCATCTTCCCATTCTGAGTCTTCCTCTTCTTCCTCCTGCATGGCAGCAGCCACAACAGCCTTCTGATATGGTTTATAACTTCCTTTGCCTCTTCCCCTTGGCTTCCCTGAGCCTCTGGCTGTACTTGTCACTTTCTTCACACCTGCATCACTTTCCTCTGACATTTCTTCTACACAATCCCTTTTCCAGTGGCCTTCTTTCTTACAGCGTGCACACTGGTTTCGACCCAACGTAAATTGTCCTCCACTGTTTCCTCTTCCTGACCCTCTTCCTCGACTACTTCCTCTTCCTCTTCCTCTTCCTGACCTTTCTTCAAACATGCTCACCAAGACTCTATATCCTTCTCTCTTCTTCCTCTCCTTCTTCTCTTCCTCTACCTGCTCTCTAGCCATAAACACTTGATCAGCAATGGCCAACAGTTCAGTTAAATTTTTGCCCAAAAATCCTGGCTGTTTTTGTATTTTCTTTCTGATGTCTGAGGATGACTGTGAGATGAAGGAGTGTGTGAGAGCGACTCTCCCATCATTCTGCTCTAGGTTGTAAGGGCTATATTTTCGATAAGCTTCCTCCAAACGCTCAAGAAAAGCAGCAGGGGTCTCAACCTTGTCCTGTTGGACCCCTTGTATCTTTTGGATACTAGAAGGCCGGGGAGGGCCTTCCCTAATGGCTTGCAATAGGATTTGCTGAAAGTCTCTAATTCTGTTTCTCTGCTCTGGAATATTTGGATTCCACCCCGGATCTTGTTCCACCGGGAACCTAATATTCCCAAATGCCACAGCTTCTGTTTGCCCATGTCCCTCTTGTGCTATCAACCTGGCTTGGTTGATGATGCACCTTCTCTCTGCCGCAGTGAACAGGGCGTTTAAAAGCTGCTTGCAATCCCACCAAGTGGGGTCATGAGTAGCCATAACTCCTTCCAAAAGATCCCCCATCGCCCGAGGCTGTTCAGAATATGGGGGGGTGTTATGTTTCCAATTAAAAATGTCTGAACTTGAAAACGGAACTATTTGAAAAGCTTGTTGGACCCGGTTATGGGCATCCAGTAGCGGGACCTGCCGTATAGGACATTGTTCCCCTTTCCACCTTTTCTTCCTCCCTTGCTTCCTGCCCCCTGGTTTGGCTTCTGGTTCTCATTGGAGAAGCAGCTCTTCCCACACTATGCCTTCTTCTAGGTGGGTCTGGAGAGCGCCCTATCGTTCCTGCGGTGTCAACGGAACTGCTCCTTCGCTTCTGCAGGGGTGGTGTCATCTGCCTCCCTGAAGCTTCGGGCTTTCATATTCTCTCCCCCTGCCTTGGGGACGCGCTATCGTCCGGCCAGAAGGAGGGGGTGGACGTCTCGCCTCTCTCTCTATCTCTCTGGCTTCTTCAAGGGGGTAATTAATCTTCATGGAAAGAGGGCCTTGGTAAGCAGGCGGCTCTTCGAGGGGCAGGTCCCTTGCTGGGGGGAAACCGGGCATGCCACTATTGTTGGGTAGTGGAACGGAGGAGCTAGCGCAGGCTGGGACGCTGCTTTGGCAGACGGAACCGTCCCGCTTGAACCCGCATCTGCTAGCCTTTCTAATTCAAATTGCAAAGTCTGTGGTGAATTCACTGAAGTTGAAACTGGCGCCCGGGAACAGGAAAAGCTCTGGGCTCGCTGGGAGCGACAGGGCGGGGACAAACTGGATTGGCGCAGCAGGAGGAGGAGAAGTCTTGGGCTTGCCGGGAATGGCAGGGCAGGGACGATCTGGATTGGTGCGGAAGGAACAGCGGGGACCGCCTCAGAATGCGTCACGGCCGTTGACGTCATCTGGACGGCCGAGCCTGTCCCAATGGTGGGGAACATGGCTGGAGCTTGGGCGGGGGCTCTGGGGCTGGCGTGGAGCGGGGACGCTGGGGCTGCTCCCCAGGCTCCGGTTGGGGCAATAAACCTCTCTCTCTCTCTCCTCCTTAGCGGGAGGAGTTCTTCTTGCTCCGCCGGCAGCACCGGAGGACTTTTCTCTACTTTTCTGTTTGCAAAGCAAATCTTCTTCTCACGACACTTTGGGCCAGCCCACCACACCCCCTCTGCAACCATTCGCACCCATGCTGCGGAATATATCCATTGATCATTTGGATGTACTGCGTAGCAATAATCTTCAAGGCGCTGACACTTATCCCAATCCCAGGTTCCCTCGCTTGGCCATCCGATCTCTCGGACAGATGGCCAAACTTCTGTGCACAGATTACTAAGTTCAAAAGATTTCATCTCCTGGGTGTTTCCCTCAACTGCCAGCAAACAAAACCTGTCCCAATTATCTAGCACACACTGCAAAGGGGTCTCTTTCTTCTGCTTTGAGCCTGCACTCCCCATCTCTCCTGCCTGAGATCAAACCCCACTTCAGTGCTTTCCCCCTTCCCAATGTGTGTTCCCTCAGTGTTAAAGTGCACGAAATAAACTATACTTGCCGATGTCCTGCAGACCCTGGGACTCGCGTCTCGCCTTCCCACGTCACCAATCGAGTTGCGTCGGCTCTTTGGCGATCGGACCTGACGTCGCCTCCGACTCCTCTGCGCGCTTATGCCAGTTTGCTAGCCCTCTTTGGCTGGGCACCTTCTTAAGGTGTCCCTGGACTTATACTAGCCGGCTCTCCAGAGGCCGCTTCCCAGCCAGCCTCTCCCTTCAGGCTTTGTTTTCACCCTCAACGTTAGTTGCAGTCTCTCTCGGGTCACCGGCGTTCGTTTGGGGCAAGTCAGGCGGCCGGCTCAGTGCAAAATCGGTCAAAAACAAGCGGGGCGCCCCTTACCAGCCCTCCTGAATTGCCTCACCTTACTAGCCGGAGAGCAAGCGCTGTCAGCAACGGAGATCACGTTCGTTTTCCCTCAACACAGACCCGTCTAGATACCTTTTACATCACGTCGGGTCACCAAATGAAGCAGAACCGGGAGTTCTAGAACTCCAAGTACCAAGTTAATCTTACCAACGCTGCCCGAACGTGCGGATACTTGGATGAGGGAGAACACGTGACAACTGTGAAGTAGGGTGAAAAACAAAAAGGTTTATTTTCTGGCACCAGCTGGTGGGTATTTGCCAGCAGAACACAGCTGCAGGTAGGGGCAAAAGACCCCGATACATCTCATACAAAGATATTTATACCTCAATGGAGTCCATCCAGTTAAACCCACCCCTTCTTTATGGTTAAAACAATCATAATTGGCTGGTGATTACTGTTGTTACATGGCATTTCATTAATCCAATAAACACTGCACAAATCATTTACATCATTTCTCTGTCATCACTAAATATGAGAACAATAGCCATCTATAAGGTATTCTTTTCTCACAGTGCAAGCTATCAATATTGAGCCTCGCTCTGTTCTTTACTTGCAACATTAGTTCCGGGCTTCCTGCCAGCAGAGAAGGTAGGACTTTTGCCATGCGCAATGGTGTTTTCCATTCACATTAAGAATCCCATTAACTTTCATAGCTCAAACTGCACTGTATTCCCACTCATCTAGCATATATGGTATAAATTGGCACAGAGTGGATTAAAATGCATTTAATCAGGGTGTTAGTCTTCCATAGCATGTGCCTGTCTGATTCCAGACACCAAAACCCTCTTTTTCAGAGTTGACGCGCAAGTAGCATCACTCTCTGACTGTACTTTTTATGCTCGGAAAAGTACCAAACCTGCTTCAAGTCTTGGGAAGTGAGTGGAGGTACTTCAAGTCCCATCATTCGTCCATCCTCCTCAATACTGCACCAGAATGTAGAATGAGTCATGGGGGCTCTGTGTGCCAAGTTTGGTCTTGATCAGTGTTTGGATGAGGTTGGCAATGGTCTGGTGAAATGAGTGGAGGTACTTCAAGTCCCATCATCCGTGGTCCGCCCTCCGAACTGCATCAGGACGTCCATTGGGTCATGGGGCTTTTGTGCCAAGTGTGGTCATGATTATGCACTGGATGAGGGTCGCAGCGGGCTTGGGAAGTGAATGGAGGTACTTGAAATCCCATCCTTCATGGTCCATCCTCCTCTAAACTGCAGTAGGTCATGGGGGTACTGTGTGCCAAGTTTGGTCTTGTGGTTCAGGGCCGCCTTGGTCTGTGGGGAATGAAGAGTTTGAAAGTACTACAAATCTCATAACCTGTAATGGTACTTCAAGTCCCATCATCCATGGTCCTCCCTACTCCAAACTGCAGTAGAATGAATCATGGGTCATAGGGGCTCAGTGTGCCAAGGTTGGTTACTGTTAATTCAGGTCATACACAATGTCCCATTAACTGAGGCCTAGTCAGGGAAATCAAGTTAATGAAGCCGTACTGTAAATTTTGGGCCTGTTTTGTGATTTGTAGGGCTACAGTGTTTTCTGGGAAGTTAATTGGGTGAAGGTACTGCAAATCCCATCATTCGTGGCCCATCCTGTCCTAAACTCTCTTTTGGGGCCTGGCCATACACAATGTCCCATTAACTGAGGCCTAGTCAGGAAAATCAAGTTAACGAAGCCTTACTGTAAATTTTGGGCCTGGTTTGTGATTTGTAGGCGCTACAGTGTTTTCTGGGAAGTGAATTGGGTGAAGGTAGTGCACATACCATCATTCGTGGCCCATCCTGTCCTAAACTCTCTTTTGGGGCCTGTGATGTTCTGGCCTGCTCTGCTGGTAATTGGTAAGTTTAAAAGGCTGAATGGCAGGCAGCCGTTTTCTAAAAGCTGAGGGGAGGAGAAAACAGGAATTCATTTTGTTTTCACAGAGCCAAGTGGGGAGGGAATGTTGATGGTGCATTTTTCCCCTCAGTGGGAAGAAATCCTGTTGTTTGAATGTAGAGGCCTGGATTCTGGGATGCTGGCTAATCAGTGGCAATCAATGCCCTCTGTCTGGTGCCTTAGAATTTTGGAGTGTCGAGGTTGGCCAATCAAAGGACTTTATGCAAATAGCTGGCACATATCCGCCCTTCCGCCCTCCGCACACATACATACATACAGTGCTGGCCTTTGGCATTCCGCCATGTAAGCGTCGTGAGGGCAACGGGTCCTGGGAGGGCGTCGCCGCCTGCGAGGCGCCGCCACGCTGGCCGCCCTCCGCCCGCGCCTCCTGCCTGGGAGCCAGTGCTCCCCGGGCGGCGCAGGTGGTGATGCAGCCGGCGGCGCACGCGGCGCAGGCGGTGATGCAGCCATGCGCAGGCGTGCGTGACACACTCACGCAACTGCGGCGTGACGTCCACGCATGCGCAGGTGTGCGTGACGTCGCCACGCAGCTGCGTGTGACGTCACCGCACATGCATGCGTCATGCACGCCTACGCATGCGCGGTGACGTCGCCGCGCGGGCTGCCGCGTCCAGCAGCCATTAGGGGGGCGCAGAAATAAGGCTCGCCTACCCCCCAGGAGAGCTGAGACCGCCCCTGCATACATACAAACATTCCGCTTTATTAAGGTATACAGATTTACCTTATCATGTTGCTATTTTGTGTTTTGTTTTGTATTATTTTTGTAATGCACTGTTGGGCTTGGCCTCATGTAAGCCGCCCCAAGTCCCCGTTGGGGAGATAGTGGCGGGGTATAAATAATAATAATAAACTACCTTCTTAGTTGTCTGTGCTTTAATTTTAAACACCTGTTGGAATTATTTAAAAAGCATTTGCCAATCTTGCCTTCAAGGCACAATGTAAAACACCACTTTTCTATTTTAATAAGAAAAACAAGTGTCATGTCTGCAGTTTTTCTAGTTTGGCTCAGCTACTAGGGAGGCAAGTCTTCAGCAGGTGCCGACACTCCAGTATTTGGAGAACGTTTGGAAGGCGTTCAACTGACCTCTCCTGGGATTCACTGGGAAGGCTCACTGAAACAACCTTATGCCTAAAGGGTTTGGAGAATGGCTCTTGGTCGCAGACAAGCATTGGCATTCTGTCTTCGGATCCTGGTTCTGCTGCTCCTCAATTGGGTTTCAATGTTTATTTATTTATTTATTTATTTATTCATGTATTTATATACTGCATTTTTATACTACTTTTCACACTCCTAGGGGGACTCAAAGCGGTGTACAGCATAATAATTGGCAAAAATTCAATGACTCACATACGAATAAAAACATTACACATCTAAAACAATAACATATAACTATAAATAAAAATCATTAAAATGGTCAGACATGATCGTTTGCCAGTTTGTGTAGTTTTCAATTACCGATCTTGTAGACAGCGCAATTATAAGGAAAGTTTGTGATGAGGACCAGAGCCACCAAGGCTGCCCAACATTATCAGTACGGAATTGATGGGAAAGCCTCAGAGAGCAGTTGAGCTAATCCAGGTAAGTAGTCCTCACACATCAACAGATATTACAGGTGCCGGGGAGCAAGGAGGCAAGGCAGGGGGGACCATGGGGCTCCTTGCACAGATGTTGCTGGTGCCAGGCAGCTCCCTAATCAGATGTAGCTGCTGCTGGGCTGCAAGGAGGCTTGGGCCCTTAAAGGGACCAGGGAGTGGGGGCCATGGGGACTCCCTCTTCAGATGTTGCTGGTGCTGGGAGGCTCCCTGCTCCGATGTAGCTGCTGCCGGGAGGCGAAGAGGCTTGGGCCCTTAAAGGGGCCTGGCAGTGGGGGCCATGGGGACTCCCTGCACAGATGTTGTTGGTGCCGGGCGGCTCCCTGCTCCGATGTAGCTGCTGCCAGGCTGCAAGAAGGCTTGGGCCTTAAAGGGGCCAGGGAGTGGGGGCTATGGGGCTCCTCCACAGATGTTGCTGGTGCCGGGCTGCTCCCTGGCATTTGATGTTGCTCCCTCAAACCCTTGTTCTGCCCCCTGACTCTGCTGCCCCTTGCTTTGTCTCTAAGAATTCCTTGTATTCCTGGCTTTGTGACTCTGATCCTGGTTCCGGCAATCTTGTTTTGGCTCCTCTTTGTGTCCTGATCCTTTTGAGCACAGACTCGGAACCAGGCATCCTTTCAGGCCTGAAAGCAATAAACCTCTGTTCCTGTTGCCTTTAAACCCGGTTTGCGTGTTGACCCAGTCTTCAAAGTAGCAGGCATGCCGGGCACTGGGCCTCAGCCCGCTCTGGGGGCGTGTAGCTGAATCCCAACCTCATAATCACCAAAGCCTGCAACCTTTCCCCTTGTCCCAAAGAATGATTTAACTTTTCCCATACTTTCTGAAAATCTCAAGCTTGCTGAAAAGACTTGCATCATAACAGGAACCCAGTTGATCATGGAAGTAGTTTTAGTTGAGTATCTATCGTGTATTTATTATTAGTATAGGCATGTTTTAGGCTAGGGTGACTTACATTCAGTTGCAGTTTTGGACTTATACACATATTATGAAAATATGGCTTTTGTGTGTTGATTTTTTTCTATCCTGCCCCTTACTTCTGAATAAAATGATTTTTTTAAAGGATTATCTCTACCGTGATTGGGGAGGTAGCCAATGTAGATCTGCCCAAAGTCAACTGGGGATGATGGGATCTGCAATCCATATAATCATTCAGCATTGGCAGACACCACCAGGGATGCTGAGTTTTGCAGTACAGCA
This sequence comes from Anolis apletophallus, assembly GCA_030556195.1. Taxonomy (NCBI): domain Eukaryota; kingdom Metazoa; phylum Chordata; class Lepidosauria; order Squamata; family Anolidae; genus Anolis; species Anolis apletophallus. The sequence goes on along the minus strand of JARBWK010001715.1, from coordinate 1,258 downwards.
TATCTCTGCACTGAGGAGCCAAGATGCTGGGCTTTGCAGTCCAATAACATGCATCAGCATTGGCAGACTCCACTAGGGATGCTGGGTTTTGCAGTTAAACGTCATTAGCATTGAGGGGCCACTGAGGATGCTGGGATCTGCAGTCATTCATATCTTCAGCATCTCTCGGCATTGAGGAGCCACTGAGGATGCTGGGATTTCAGTCCAATAACATATCTCGAATTGACAGAATCCACCGGGATGCTGGGTTTTGCAGTCCAATATCCTTAGCATTGAGGAGCCATTAAGGATGCTGGGATCGGCAGTCATAAAAATCCTCACCATCTTTCAGCATTGAGGAGAAACCAAGAGTGCTGGGATCGGCAGTCATAAACATTCTCAGCATCTCTTGGCATGGAAGTGCCACCAAGGATGTTGGGATTTGCAGTCCCAAGAGATCCTCAGCACCCCTCAGCATTGAGGAGCCACCATGGATCTCTCAGGATTGAGAGACCCCACCAAGGATGCTGGGTTTTGCAGTCCGATATCCTTAGCATTGAGGAGAAACCAAGGATGTTGGGATCGGCAGTCATAAACCTTTCTCAGCATGTCTTGGCATGGAAGTGCCACCAAGGATGTTGGGATTTGCAGTCCCAAGAGATCCTCAGCACCCCTCAGCATTGAGGCGCCACTATGGATCCCTCAGGATTGAGAGACCCCCACCAGGGATGCTGGGTTTTGCAGTCCAGCATCATCTGCTTAGTGTCGCATAATGGGTGCTTATGAAGCCAGCCATTCCCGGCACCCAGGAAGGCAACCCAGACCGAGCCTTTCCTCCCTCTTTCCTGCTTGTCCAGCCTGCTTTGGGGAAGAGTGATTGGTGAGCTTGGCACAGAAGGTGAGCCGCTGATCCCTTGGCTCCTTTTGGGTTTCGTTTCTTGGGGGCAAACCCGGGGAAAGTACAGAGAAAAGGGGAACCAAGCCAAGAGCGCAAGGAGGGGCTTCCCCCCCTCTGAAGGTCTCTGCCAGCCTTGGATTCGAGGAGCGCAGCACGTGGTGGGCTTTCCCCTCCTTCCTCCCTTCCTCCCTTCCCTCCTCTCTTCTCCCAACCCACGCCGACTCCTTCCCCAAAGATCCCCGCCCAGGTCTGCGGCCGGAGACGCGGGATCGAAGCGCAGCAGAAGGAGAGCAAAGAGGCGGAGAAGCAAGCTACAGCAGGCAGGATGAAGGCGGCCTTGGCGCTCCTGCTGGCCGGGTGTCTCTGCGTGGAAAGAGGTCA
>JARBWK010001714.1:0-17685 GCA_030556195.1 Anolis apletophallus | reverse complement strand
GGGATACTGGGATAGTGTTGTTGAACCCCGACCGTCTGTAGTCGAATGGGCTCTCTCGGAGCCTGCCTTTCAGGCGTCCACCACCATCTTGCCTCAGACCGGAAGTCCATATATACCTCAGTGGTAGAGCATTTGACTGCAAATTAATTGATTTTTCATGTATACTTTACACACCTGATCTGATAGTATTATTATGCAATATTTTAAATATATATATTGCATTAGATAAAGCGTGTGTTCATTGAACCATGAGAAAGCCACCCACATGGGCAATTTTGTATTTTGGAGTATTTTGGGATATGATAAAAAGGATGCTCAATCTGTATCGTAAAAAGGAGAAATAGAGAGGATCATGTTTAAGAATGGTAACATGAGGCATGAAAATACAATGGGGGAAATTGTTCTTCTTGCCTTCTTTCTGGGGGATACCTGTTTATTCCACCAAAAGTATTTTATCTACTTATGAAGCAGTGACTGTTTTAAAATCATTTTGACAGTGAATTCCCTAAGTTTCTAGAGAGACGTTTCTCAGAGAGCGGACATCCACAGAGAGCCAGAAGATATATTTCACATCTTCAGGGCAGACAAAATATTCTTCCAAGATGTAAGTGTCAATTGCATCAACCAAGCAGCATCATTAACCTGAACGTGAGACACGACACACTTTTCTTGGAGAATGACTGTCCCAAAGGATTAAGAGAACATCTCAAGTCCAGAGCCTGCAGACATACTGAGTAGCCTTTGCCTATTTTTCTAACATGTTAGGTCCTGATGAAGACATTCATTAGGTTGAGCAGGAAACAGTTCCACCTGACATGACTTAGTTGCTGAGCCGCAAGTCATGGTGGACTAATTGGCAATGCAAACAGGATCTTGTAGTTCTTTACCATTTCTAGCTTGTTTTGTCCATTTCCAGGCATGAACTGGAGTAGCCGAAAAGGAACTTGATCCTTCTATTAAGTACTGGAATCTGAGATAACAAGTAATTAAAATGCTATAATACAATTTAATTATTCATTAATTAATGAAATAATTAAAATACTTTATTTATTTATTTACTATATTTCTATATTGCCCTTCTCAATTCCATGCCACAATAATATAAAAACAGTTACAAACATATAACTTACATACATTTCCATAAACAGTAAAATCAATAAAAGCATAAATCCTCCGCATCTCAGTACCAAAATTGTTCTCCGATCACAACTGTCCAGAGGTCAATAAGTTATCTGCTAGACTGCATTTGAGAAAGCCTGCTCACAAAGCCAGGTTTTGAATATGTTCTAAGTCCACCACCATTACCCTGTGGAAACCTGAAATTGTGGGAAATAGTAAAGCCTATATTTTGAGTATTTGAGAATACCATAGAATTGTACTGGGGGACTGCAAGAGACCCACAAACATTTCCAGTGGGTAAGTGAAACTGTGGACAACAAGCTCATGGATAATGTGGATTATCTGATTTGACAACCTGATTTGACAACCTGGACTATATAGCAGTGTATAAAGTACCCGAGGGGCATATGAAGCATCTGAGTTGTCAGGTTCTAGTTTTTTAGATTTTCCAGGGAATTCTGACTTGCTCTGCTTTGTTCCATGACACACATTCATCATATATTCAGATATCTCTTCTGATATTTAAAGCTCACTATAAAGATAGCCATTAGCTTCCTCCATTTAGTGTATCTTTCCTTTTGCTTTGTTGAAAGTAACTTTAGCCACTTCCTATATATCAGCAATATAATACACAAGATTAGGAGAGTTATTTTTGTCTCCTAGAGGTTTTCCTGGGTTTTTGTTTAAAAACCCCAAAATACAGTACTGTCAGGGCCGTAGCCAGGATTTTGATTCGGGGGGCTGAGTTTGGTTGGGGGGGCTGAGACTGGGTGGAAGAGGATCTACCCTAGCAAACCTTTTGTATTGTTATCCCAATAACCCCATTAATGTGGGATATAATGAGCATGGTGATCAGATCATGATATGAATTAACATAACAGTTTAAATAATGTACCAGTAAGGCCTTTTCGGGGACCACCCTGAGAATTTCGCGGGGGGGCTGAAGCCCCCTTAGCCCCCCCCCTGGCTACATGCCTGAGTACTGTAGGTGTTCTTCGATCAATATATCTGCTGGGGGGGTTTTTTGTTCCATGCATTAGACCCAGCAGTATTTTATTTTATATTTATCTTAATTTTACTATCTGTATACCTTTATAAAGCGGAATGTGTGTATGTATGTGTGTGGAGGGCGGGAGGGCGGAAGGGCGGATATGTGGCAGCCACTTTCACAGGCCACAGCGATATGTGGCAGCTATTTGCATAAAGTCCTTTGATTGGCCAGCCTTGGCACTCCAAAATTCTAAGTGCCAGCTATTTGCATAAAGTTCTTTGATTGGCCAGCCTCGCCACTCCAAAATGCTAAGTGCCAGCTATTTGCATAAAGTCTTTTGATTGGCCAGCCTTGGCACTCCAAAATTCTAAGTGCCAGCTATTTGCATAAAGTCCTTTGATTGGCCAGCCTTGGCACTCCAAAATTCTAAGGCACCAGACAGAGGGCATTGATAGCCACAGATTAGCCAGCACCCCAGAATCCAGGCCTCTACATTCAAACAACAGGATTTCTTCCCACTGAGGGGAAAAATGTACCATCAACATTCCCTCCCCACTTGGCTCTGTGAAAAACAAAATGGAATCCTGTTTCTCCTCCTCCCCTCAGTTTTTAGAAAATGGCTGCCTGCCATTCCGCCTTTTAAAGTTACCAATTACCAGCAGAACAGGCCAGAACATTACAGGCCCCAAAAGAGAGTTTAGGGCAGGATGGCCCACGAATGATGGGATTTGCATCCCACTTCACTTCCCAGAAAACACTGTAGCCCCTACAAATCACAAACCAGGCCCAAAATTTACAGTATGGCTTCATTAACTTGATTTCCCTGACTAGGCCTCAGTTAATGGGACATTGTGTATGGCCTGAATTAACAGTAACCAACCTTGGCACACTGAGCCCTTATGACCCATGATTCATTATACTGCAGTTTGGAGTAGGGAAGACCATGGATGATGGGACTTGAAGTACCATTACAGGTTATGAGATTTGTAGTACTTTCAAACTCTTCATTCCCCACAGACCAAGGCGGCCCTGAACCACAAGACCAAACTTGGCACACAGTACCCCCATGTCCCACACTCCATCTTACTGTTTAGAGGAGGATGGACCATGAAGATGGGATTTCAAGTACCTCCATTCACTTCCCAAGCCCGCTGACCCTCATCCAGTGCATAATCATGACCACACTTGGCACAAAAGCCCCATGACCCAATGGACGTCCTGATGCAGTTCGGAGGGCGGACCACGAATGATGGGACTTGAAGTACCTCCACTCATTTCACCAGACCATTGCCAACCTCATCCAAACACTGATCAAGACCAAACTTGGCACACAGAGCCCCCATGACTCATTCTACATTCTGGTGCAGTATTGAGGAGGATGGACCACGAATGATGGGACTTGAAGTACCTCCCCTCACTTCCCAAGACTGCTGCAACCCTCATTCAATGACTAATGAAGACCAAACTTGGCACACAAAGCCCTCATGACCCACTCTACATCCTGTGCTGTTGGGAGGGGTAGTGGACCATGGCCAATGGGACTTGCAGTACCTTCACTAACTTCCTGAGACCACTGCAAGCCACATACACATCTAATAGGAACCAACCTTGGCACACAATGCCTTCCTCAAATAACCCGGGCACCGCCGGGTCCTCAGCTAGTAAACTATAAAAAGCAGTTGTGGTAACTCTCTGTCATGTAGAAGGCCATGGCTCCCAATTAGTGTTTAGATGGGAGACCACCAATAAATAAAATGGCAAAGTATGCTTGCTTATTCCTTGTCTAAAATAACCTCTTAAAATTAATGGGGTTGCTATAAGACCAAGGAGGCAGTATGTCCACTGTTCAATAAGGATGGCAAAATGTCAACAGATCATAATGAAAAGACATAACTTTTGCAGGGTAGATGTGAGTTGGATTAGGCTGGAGGTCAGGAAGTTCTCATCCCCTGGTCTCAAGGAAATGCCTCTAAATATAGATACTAGGAGTGTGCAAATCTTCATTTTTAAATCATAAGTCATATATAATTTTTTACATTTTGTATATACATATATTAAGTAATGGGGGAGGGGGTGCCCATGCAAAAACTTAAGAATCAAAGCTCACCCAATACTTTTTTGTTTGAATTCTGTAACGCTTGGAAGTCAGTTTCAGCACAAGTGAGGTGAAGCCAAAAATACAGCCATTCCTCTTTAAATTAAGAAGAGATAGGCTGCTTCTCGCCATGAGGAAAGGAAAGCAGCAGGGTGGGACAAGCTGAGTGAGCTGGGAAAGAGACGGAGAGTGCACAGAATTGTAGGATATATAGTTTGGGAAGGTGAGGAACCCTATGGCAGAGAATTCAAAATGCCACGCCCTAAACTATATTTCCCAGAATTCTACTCAGCATCAGAAAGCCCCAATGAGGACAGATGATAACTATTTTCCCTCTGTAGCAACAGCTAGTCAGTTACGCAGTTTGCAATTCTGCGAAGAGGACTAACTGATACTTCAATACTAGTAAGAAAATCTGGGCCGGGCTGGGAAGAAATTCTCAAATTGAAGTTCTATTGGTTAAAAACATTCAATGTGATAGTTGTTGTGGCTTGTTTAAAAAAACAAACATGTTCTTTTTTTTAAAAAAAAATCCCAACAACAATAATAATAATAATACTGTTTATTTCTATTCCGCTCTTCTCACCCCGAAGGGGACTCAGTGCGGTTTACAATACATATACGACAGACAATCCCTGTCGGAGACGTACAGTTTTACACATAGACAGTACAGGTTACACATAGACAGTACAGTGCAGTTTATAGAAGGGTTCTTTCTTGGCTGCGTCACAGGGTAATGGGACATGCAGGTGTGCGTCATCCAGGGACATCCAGATGTCACTGCTCCAATTACGTCATTGTTGTTGTAATGCGTCTTTGCATCACAAGGGGGTGCTGTTGTTCCATCCTCATGACGGGAGCCTTCTGTATTTCCCTCTTCCACATTCACCTCGCTGGCCAGAAAGTAGGTCTGTAAAAAGCCCTTCCCCATTATTTATATAATGGTCCCCATTGGTGTTTGAACTGCTTGGGTGGGCAGTGGACTAGGCTCATATATTGTTATTAGCTGGTCATCCAAGCCAGCTCGGGGAATTGAACCAGCAACCTTCAGGTTGCAAGCACAGCTGTGTTACCACTGTGCTATCTCCCCGGCTCTCAATAGATGTATGAATATTTCTGAAACTTGGAGGGAATGATCCTGTTATCTTGTGTAATTGTATAGAAAATTAAAAAGGAATGCATAGGAATAATTAATGCTGTAAATAGCCATGCTTGTTTTTAGTTTTGGGACATCTTATCAGCTGGTCACAAAATGTGTTGATGAACTCTTCCTCTGTTTGGCACATTGATCTTGCATTTAAGGGAAAATATGACCTACTACAGTTAGAACTCCTCTGTATTTAATTTCACACACCTGTTTAACACTGTGCTATAAACATCTAAAGCTGGATCGCCCTCCAAAATGATCCTGTAGCTTCCTCCAAAGTGGCCTTGGCTAGAGACACGACCTTGGCCTATATGGGTCATTAACTTGACATAACGACTGCAGTTATAATTAGGAGAGTTGAGTATGCTGTTGGTCATGCTTGATCACCATCTAGATAATTGGGAGCAAAGGTCAGATATGTTATTTCCTCCTTGGTTGGCAACAAGTTTTAGATGTGACCCAAGAGCTATGCCGCCTTCCAGTACTAATAAGCTGTATACTTGCATTAGTCAGGCAAACAAATGTATTGGACATCTTCATTACTATTATTTTAGTAGGCTTCCTAGAACTGTGTTCACTTTGAGAGACAAATTCAATTAGCAGTAATTAAAAAAAATAACAACAACGATGTAAAACTAGCCACCCTCCTCCCCAAGGTAAGGGAGCTAAACTGAAATAAATATTCATAACTGTCTTTTTAAAACATCCAGATGAAAATGAATTTCTCTTCAGTAGATCTTACCATACTGACAAGTGACTGCAACAGGAACCAAAACTTGACAGCATCAAAAGAATAATTCTGTGCCTGGGATTTGTCCAGAGAACAGTGATGCATTTTTGGATGATCGCAGAGTTACCAAGGGAATCCAAAAAATCAAAATGCCCTAGAAATACTGTAGCTTGTCCCTTTACAACAGATTCAATGTGTATACATCCATGAAAATCTTTGCAGTTACTTCTTGGGTTGCATAGTAGCGAAGTGGCCTTCTCCTTCCTGAGAGCTTTTCTTTTCTCACAAGGAAAAAACCCGAGAATGACAAATGGTAGCAACTGATAGACTATGAACGATGAAGTCATTGTTAAGAACAAAATGCCTTGCAGCATGGGAGCATTGTCTAAGTGACAAAGCTTCCATTGATGCCGCTGAAAGCTGCTCATCCATCATGAAGTCTGTGGACATTATCTCACACTATAAGCCCTGCACTTTCAAATGAATGGAGGGGAAAGGTGTTTTTGTGAGGATATTCCAAAGCATAGACTTCACCAAGGGCAGGTAACACACATGCTTCTTTGACTAAAAATAATGAAGAATTGGTTAAGTGACTAATTTTGAAATCAGCACAGAGATTTGAAAGCAGCCATCTTATTGTGTTAAAACCAACAACCATTTAGAAAATGTCCATCATTTCTTCCTGCAAAAGAAAAGAACTTGCTGCCAAATCTTAAAGCTTTTTCCCACTTGATAAAAGAAATTTGTAAAAATGCAAGCTGTGATTCCCATGTCTTGCAAATGAGAACTCCTATCAATCATAATACTTGGCAAACGTATGATGGGTTGGTTACTGTTAATAAGTCAGCTATCGCAAAATGACAGTGGGTTGCGTTGGTCTTCAAATGATTAGAAGAACTCTGAGGGAAACATCTTAGTCAATAAGATGTTCACTATGTTCAGATTCTGATCACTGTGTTCAGATCCTGTCAAAAAGCAAACTGGATGGAAGAAAAGAGAAGATAGATGTTGCCTATGTTCAAAATGGAAGCTTATTCTCTATCGAGACATCACCTTTTAAAAGAGTTCAATATTACTTTTTAGATGAGCAAGTTGTTAGACATTTAGTATGGCGAAATGATACATTGGCTAATTGTCTCCTATGCATTACTAATAATATATGTAATAGGTTGTATATATCAGGCCTCAATGTGTTTCAAAGTCAGAAGTATGGAGGATGGAGTCTTCTAAGATACCCGAATCACCTCGAGGAGGTATGGAAGGAAGGGGAGAAGAGGTGCCGGTGGTCCCTCTGCCTGGACCCGCTTAAAAATGGGGTCAGTCACGGCCTTGGAGGTTTACTTGACCTCCAGGCCCAAAGTCTCAGCCATTCAAACCATCTAACATTGGCTGTGGGAGGTGGAGGGTCAACCTCGTATGCATCATGAGCGGGAGATCGGTCCAGTCCAAGCGAGATGACTGACTCAGAATCAACTGAGCCCTGGATCTCTTTATCTTGGTCCTTGTCTTCCGATTGATGAGAAGAGGATGAGGACGGGACCAGAGGAGGTGGTAAAGGCCTGGCAACGCCAACTAGAGATGAGGGAGGAGGAGGCTGCTTCAATGCTGAGGCTTGGGCTGCCCTTGCAAGGCGTGTTGTTTACTGACCCCTCTCTGGTGTCTACGTTGGTGGGAAGAGCTCTTGCTGCACTGACAGATGAGGTGGTTGCTGAGGGACTTCCACCACCGTCTGCTGTGATCGGATCGGCGAAACCTAGATCTCCTCCTCTGACTGTAGCAACCCAGCCTCCAGTTCAGCCCCCAGTTCCGCCGGGGGTCCAGGGCTGCCCCGGGGGGTCCCAATTGCCTTGGATCCAAATGCTGTGGATACAGATGGAGGAGATGAAGGGGCTGCTGGGCCTGCATCTCCTACAGACAGTTTGCAATGGGGATGACTCCTGGCCTGAGGCCTATTCGGACGAGGAAGGCCAGATGGACTCAGATTCTGATAATACTTATGAAAGGCCAGGAGGATACGGTTCCCAGGAACGTATCTGGGAACCAGCGGGGGATGAGTTGATGGAAACCGAAAGGGAGGAAGTTTCTCAGAGAGATAGCGAGCCAGTTGCAGATCGGCCTGGAAGGTGTTTTGATGGCAGGAGAAGCATTGAGTCTACTCGCAAGGAATGGAGACGAAGCCTAGAGCGGCGCTGGGCTCACAAAGGGGAGATTAAGTATACGTTCCCTGGGAACCGTTCTTCAGTTGGTCGGCCACTTCTGATCTGAAGGGAGTGAAGCGACCGAGATCCTGGAAGCCATAGTCTGGCGGCACCTCAAACACTTAAGAGTGTTTGCCCAAATATGGCAATTTTCTCGAACACTAAGCACAATGTTTGAAGCGCGTTGTTAATATTGCGTAGAAGGAAGATTCCAAACGAGCTGTGTGGCAGAAAAACAGGAACTGTGGAGTGTGCGTGAGGGGCGCCTTTTATGCCCTGCTCGGGTGGCTTGGCTGGGTTATTGCCAAAACTTGAGTTTTAACTTTAGAAGTTTTCCGTTGGAGCCTGCGCAGGTGCAGATACTCCATATGTGTGCATTCACAGAGGCCACAAAGAAAAAAGTAATATATAATACTGATATTGTACTATGCTAATAATATAATATATTTTATGTATATCTTGTAAGCTTCTCTGAGTCCCCTTCGGGGTGGGAAGGGTGGCATATAAATGTTATAAATGAATAAATAAATAATCTACCAGGGGCTGAAAATGCATTTAAAGGCCATTTCTAGCCTATAAAGATGCATGGCATTCTCTGGCTCCTAAATCAAACTCTCCTCTCTCTCTGCTCTCACAGGTGAAATGATTGTGTTTTAGTCTAATTCTTTCTCTTTAACCTGATTTTTGTTTGGGTCCTTTGAACACATGTTCTGCAATCTGGCTTTGCTTCAGCTTGGATCCTGCACAGGAATAGGCAGGAAGAATGTTCATGTTTTGGTTGTCCTTCCTTCCTTCCTTCCTTCCACCCACCCACGCACCCACCCGCATAGTATGCTGTGGATGAGGGAGATACAGAGATGGTGCCTTGGGGGGGGGGTGTGATTTGGGGGGGGCATCAACTGGCTTGGGAGAGATCCTCTGCTGCTGTTGATCTTGCAAATCAGACTTTGAACCCTACATTGCAACATTTTGCAAGAATCCAAATGCCTTCATCTCAGCCACTTCATGTATCTACTGTTAGACGGTGAGTGAGAGCAAGGGAATTCCAACAGCCTTCTTCACACCATTTGGCTACCAGGGGGGGGGGGAGTGGGGGGGAGTGAGTCCCCACAGCCCCAATACCCCATTAGATCTCAGTCAATGTTTGGATACCTCAGGTAAAAGCCTGATAGGTCCCACATTTTGGGCCTGTCTGGAAGGGCCCTAAAACAATATGGAATATCATGCTGTTGAGAGACCTGTCTCTGTTGCTAATCCTGAATTATCACTTATTGTTGTGTGCCCTCAAGTCATTTCCAATTTACAGCATCCCCAAGGCCCACAAATTTTTCTTGGCAAAAAAACTTTCAGCAGAGATTTGTTGGTATATCAGATGCAGATTAAAATTCACATGATGGTTCATATTTCTGCTCTAGAAAGCAAATATTCATCTCATAATATTCCTTGTTTTAAGAAACCTTATAAAATTAATAGGATCACCATTAAGTGGGCAGGCAAATTGAAGGGATACACGCAGGTATAACAACAACGTCAGCATTGACATCAGTATGGAGTTCAGCCTAGACAAATGTGCCACAGTGGCATTAAAGAAAGGGAAAACTACTTACAGTGAGGGCATAAAGATGCCAAACGGACAAACCATAAATGCTATCAGCCTGAAGCCTATAAATACCTGGGCATACTACAGTTGGACAATATCAAGCATGGGCATGTGAAAAATATGGTCAGCGAAGAATATATCCAAAGAGTCAGAAAGGTTTTGAAGGGCAAATTAAATGGCAGAAATACAATCAAGACTATCAACACCTGGGCTATCCCCGTCATTAGATACATTGCTGGAATTATGAACTGGACACAAGCAGAGCTGGATGACTGGACAGAAAAACAAGAAAACTGATGACAATCCACTACTCATTACACCCGCATAGTGATGTCAACAGGCCTTACCTGCCCAGGAAATTAAGAGGCAGAGGGCTTTTGCAAGTGAAACAAATGGTAGAAGAAGAGAAACATGCACTGGCAGATTATGTGAAAGGCAGTCAAGAACCAACATTGAGGGAAGTCAATAGTAGTAAACTGCTTAAAGTGCCAAAGACAGAGAGTGAATACTGTAAAATACAATGCAGAGCAGAAGAGAAAACTGGCGAAAGAAGGCTCTCCATGGACAGTTCCTGGGAAAAATTGAGAGCCAAACTGACAAAGAAATAAACATGGACGTGGCTCACAAATGCAGCTTTGAAAAAGGAGGCAGAGGGCCTGGTTCTGGCAGCCCAAGAAGAAGCCATTAGAACAAATGCCATCAAAGCCAGAACTGAAAAGTTGATGACAGATCAGATGAAACAATAGATCACATCCTCAGCTGCAGCAAGAAGATCGCACAGACTACAAGCAGAGCATTAACACCGTTGCTCAGATTCATTGGAACTTGTGCCATCTGCCTCTGACAAAGAACTGGTGGGATCACAAGCCTAAAAATGTTACAGAAAACAAACATGTCCAAACTACTTTGGGACTTCCAAATTCAGACTGACAAGAGTTTTGTAGCACAAAACTCCTGACTTCAAGATCGTGTTAAAAAACGAAGTATGGATCGTCGATGTTGCAATCCCAGGCGACAGCAGGATTGAAGAGAAACAACTGGAAAAGCTGGCATGATATGAGGATTTAAAGATTGAACTGAAAAGACTCTGGCACAAGCCAGTCAAAGTGGTCCCAGTGATGATTGGCACACTGGGTGCAGTACCTAAAGACCTTGGCCTGCACTTAAACAAAATCAACACTGACAAAATTACCATCTGCCAGCTGCAAAAGGCCACCTTACTGGGTTCTGCATGCATTATTCTCCGATACATCACACAGTCCTAGACACTTGGGAAGTGTCCGACGTGTGATCCAAAACAACAGTCAGCAGAGTAATCTTGTTTTCTGTGGACTCATCTTGTTGTATTTCAAATAAATAATAATCATAGAGGAATCCTAAATATTTGTATGATTGTCACATATTGAGTTCAGTTGCAAAGTGAGCCCTATTGCATTCCATGGGACTTAAAACTAAGTGTTTGTAGGATTATAGCCTTACAGTGGAATTCCATGCATGCCTACTCAGATGTATTTTTCACTGATTTCAATGAGATTTAATCTTGACAAAAATGAGTATTGAAGTATCCGTGTTACCTTAATGATTTTATCTTAATGACTAATGAAGAACCTTGACATTGAATATATTAAAATAATCTTGTTGTTTTAAAGAGTTCACATCATCTTTATCTTCCACCTTTTAGCTTCATTCTTATTGCTGTAAATTGCAATACTGTAATTACATGCTCTGTAGAATCCTTTAATTTTCTCCTTTCTAAAACGAGACATCAATTGACACACAATTCAGTCCTACAAATATTGTGAGATAAAACCAGTTGAGCCTGACCTCCAAATAAGTGTACATAAGATTGAACCCCGAACCATAATTAATAGTAGCCTATCATATCAGTGAAAGTGACTGTTCCCAGGGATTCAATCCAAATGCTGGTATGCATGTTAGTTGCAAGATATCAATATTTAAATTTTGAAAAAACCTCTCCAGCAAGTGATTCATTTCTTTGAGTTTAATGTGTTGCTATAAAAATGCATTATATAGTCTACAATGTTTAATTTGTCAAGTGAATGCTTTTTAAAAATTACTTTAAAGAACTGGTAAGATTTTCTTTTACAAAAATAAAAATAAAACAAAGCAAGTGTAGCTGTATTAAACTGTAGAGTGATCAACTTAACATCACGAGGAGGTATGTAGCTGACAATTCTGGAGAATGATAGCTTGCACATTACCAGATTACGTTATCATGGCAAAGCAGGGCAAACTTCTGCACGCCCTTGTGTCTCTTTCTAAGGGAATTTATTGCTTCTAACTGAGAATATGCCATATTCTGTCATAGATTTGACTATGAAAGGAGCAGTCCTTTATGAACAGTGCATCGCCACTAGCTCAAAAAGAAATATCTGCATAATCAGAAGATGAGTAGCAAGAATCCATCATTAAAACAAAATATGCACAGAAAACATCCAAAAGCCCTGTGTGACAATTAAGAAAGCTTTAGCAAAGACTAGAGTTATAACCAATTAACAACACTGCCAGTTACAATATCACTAATCAGGACAGCTTGGAAAAGTGGAATCTCTGGGAGCTGTAATTTTTAAAAAAAGTATTTTCCTTATACCCTGTCTCAACTACAACATACCCCCCCAGAAGCTCTTTAGTATTAATGCAAGTGTGTGCACGTGTGTTGCGTGTGATCTTCACTGAGAAAATAATTGCCCTTAGGCGTGATTTACCCTCTATACCTGAGGAGAGGAGCGGGATGGGTAAGGACCCAGCTCCATCGCCTAGCTTGAAACTCGACCAGTTCAAGGCCCTGAATTCAGAGGAGATTAATCAAATCTTGACCGCAGCAAGGGCAACCACTTGCTCTACAGACCCGTGCCCGTCCCATCTGATTAAGTCCTGTGCGGGGAGCCTCCTGGCCACTCTGACAGGGTTGATAAATCACTCATTGGAGCTGGGAGTCTTTCCCGATGCGCTGAAGGAGGCTAGAGTCCGCCCGCTGCTGAAGAAGGCGAATTTGGATCCAGCGGTGCCGGCAAACTACCGTCCGGTCTCAAACCTACCCTTCCTCGGGAAACTGATTGAACGGGCAGTAGCGATCCAATTACAGGAATTCCTGGAAACCTCAGGAAGCCTGGACCCCTGCCAATCGGGTTTCAGCGCCGGACACGGACCGAGACCGTCCTGGTGGCCATTACGGACGACATCCGCCGCCAATTGGAGAAGGGAGGTTCGGCTATCCTGGTGCTGCTTGACCTCACCGCGGCGTTCGACACGGTGGACCATGACTTGCTGTTGCGGCGACTATCAGCCATTGGGATTCAAGGCACAGCTTTGGCCTGGTTCGATTCCTTCCTGCGGGGCCGTTCGCAGCGTGTTGAGTGGCGAGGCCAAGCGTCCAAGAAATCCACCCTGGACTGTGGAGTCCCCAGGGCGCCATTTTGTCACCAACGCTTTTTAACATCTACGTCCAACCCTTGGCAAGCATAGCCAGAAGTTTTGGATTGGGGTGCTACCAATATGCAGATGACACCCAGCTTCTGCTGAAGCTTGAGCCAGGTGTAACATCGGTGCCTGAGAACTTCAGACAAGGACTAGAGGCAGTGACCAGATGGCTCCGCTCTCATACAAACTCAAGATCAATCCATCAAAGACTGAGATTCTATGGCCGGGACGCCCAGAGCCACCCATTCCGCTGCCTCTTTTGAGGGAGAGCCGCTGATCCCGGCCCGTCGGTGAAGAGTCTCGGTGTGATACTAGACTCGAGACTCTCACTGGAGGCCCAGGTTGCTGCGACAAGTAAGGGAGCTTTTTTCCACCTACGCCAGGCACGTCAACTGGCACCTTACCTTCCATCAGATGCGCTGGCTACTGTGGTCCATGCCACAGTGACATCACGGCTGGACTACTGTAATGCCTTGTACGTGGGGTTGCCGCAGTCAACCACTCGTAAAATCCAGCTGGTGCAGAATGCAGCCGCCAGACTCCTCACCGGGACACCACTGAGATGCCATATCGCGCCATCTCTGCAGCGCCTGCACTGGCTGCCAGTCGAGCTCAGAGCCATCCACAAGATCCTGTCGCTTACCTTTAAGGCCCTCCATGGTGCCGGCCCAGCTTATTTAAAAGACCGCTTGTCCGAACCAGCTCATTTAAGGTCGCGCTCAGGAAACAGGGACCTTCTCTGCATCCCAGGTGTGAGTGAGGCCCGCCTCGACACCACGAGACGGAGAGCTTTTTCCATCGCGGCCCCTGTCCTTTGGAACTTGATGCCGGCGGATCAGAGAGCTATCCGGGACATGCCCCAGTTCCTGACCGCACTGAAGACCTGGCTCTTCCGAAAGGCTTATGGCTAAGGACACCTCCCAGACTTAGCCTGAGCTACTGGAACTATTTTAATTAATCTTTTTATTCTTTTAGCTTTTAACTATTGAATTCTTTTATGTGTTTTTGTGTGTAAGTCGCCCGGAGCACTGACGTGGAGGGCGACTCATAAATAATAAAATCAATCAATCAATCAATCAATCAATCTGCTATGGCAAGATCCTGGGGTGAATCTACACTGTGGTATGAATGCAGTTTGACACTACTTTAACTGCCATGGCTCCATGCTATGGAATCCTTGGAGTTGTAGATTTATAAGGTCTTTAGCCTTCTTTGCCAGATAGTGCTGGTGCCTCACCAAACTGCAAATCCCAGGATTTCATAGCATGGAGCCATGACAGTTAAAATACAGTGTATATGCACCCCTGGGCTTTGTAGTTTGGTGAGGCACTATAGACAGCCTATGTAAATTAAAGAACATAAGAACGCAAGAAGAGCCATGCTGAATCGGACCTCAGCCCATCTAGTCCAGCATTCTGTATCACACAGTGGCCCCCAGTTGTACACGGGGATCTCGAGCAGAAGGGAGGGCAAAACCCTAACCTGCTCCCGACCCCCCACAACCAGTACCCAGGGAAATCCTGCCTACCTCAACCAACTCCGAGGTGGCACTTGAATGAAGTGGAATACATCAGACAATTGCTAAGATGTGAAAGCTCTTCAGGTCTCCACCTCAGTCTTCTCTATTTTTCAGATTATCCCCCTTGACCCTCTTCATAATCACATGATATATGGAACTAAATAGGCTTTGCTTACCAAACTCTTCATTTATTCCATTTTCAAGCTGCAATCTTCAAGCTCTACAGCATAAAGTAATTTGATGAACAGGTGAGCAATTGTGTCCCTCCAGTTCTTGTTTGGATTGCAATTCCTCAAACTCGTCTCCATTTTCTATTTTTGCAATGACTAATGGGAATTATAGTTCAAATGATACTAAAGCCTGTGGTTGTCCACCTCTAACTTATACAAATGGTGGGAAGTATCTGGGCCTCCAAATGCTTTTGGACTGCAGTTTCCAGGAATCTAAGGTTGAGGAGTGTTGGGATTTGCAGCCCCAATCTATCTGGAATGGAACATGGTTTCCAGAATGAATTTAAAGGAGTGGTCCCCAAATCTGGCTCTCCAGGGTGTTTTTTGACTTCAGGACCCAGAAGCCTCAGCCAGCTTGGCCAACTATTTGGGAAATGAAATCCCAAAAATCTGGAAGACCAGTTTGGAAAGTACTGGTTTAAAGGATACTCCTGAACACACAATAAAGCAGAATTGGTGCTTTTAGCAGAAGTACAGTCAGGAGAGAGTGATGCACAAGCACAGTACTTAGTATAGCGGAGTAGCTTGCCAAAAATCATGCTAAATGCCATTACGAGAATAATGCACTTTGATTGGTAGGTCAGGAACAAGCTGTGATTTGTGAAAGTACATCATGTGCCTTTCCTGATAACACTGGCCGTGATTGGTCTAGCTAGCCCCAACGTGCGTTTGTTTACATTGTAGCTGATTGGTAGGAACAGCGCATGGGCGAATGAAACCGTTCCTCCCTGCTGGCACAGAGGGACGTTTTAGAAATGTTGCTAATTTGGTACGGGATGCTCATACAGCAGATAACATACTGTGGGAATAATAACTGCGTAGTGCTGTTTAGCAAATGAGAATGCTAATAGAGTATGATGCCAAATAATGTGATGTTTAATTGGATAATAGAAATGTGTTAATGATGTGAACCAATGAAAATGATGAAGAAAGGAGGAGACGGGACCTGCCGCCATAGCGTGTATTTAAGGGAAAGTTAGAGATTGACCGGGGCTCTTGCCCTGAGACAGCAAGTTCTGTGGGCAGGTCCCGTCAGCTGACGTGTGCAAATAAACTTTGGCTTCATTGCATTACAGTACGGTTGTTACGTTTTCTCTCGTTCCTGTGCTCGCGCGTCCACGCAACCTGTGAGTAAAAAGGTAACACTTAGGGAGTTTTGGGACTCCAGATTTGCTGCTACAACATTATGTTGAATTAATGAGATTTGACACGGATTTAAGCTGGGTTCTATCCCAGTTTACCTGTCTGAACATCTCTCTCTCTCTACAAACCATCACGAAAGTTAGGCTTATCCGGGGAGGCCCTGCTCTCAGTCCCACCACTTTCGCAAGTGCAACTGGTTGGAACGAAATACAGGGCCTTCCCAGTGATGGGCCCCTCGCCTGTGGAATTCCCTCCCTACCCAAATTAGATCAGCACCCTCTCTTTTGGTCTTCAGAAAGAAAGTAAAAGATATAGATGTGGGACCAAGCCTTTGGGCAATAAGCAATGCAAAACATACAGGCTTATGTTCAATTGACTCTTGGAAAGGCCTTAGACTTGAGCTTCTGGATCATGTGATTTTAATGCTTTATATCAATATTTTTTAATTCCATGTTTAGACGTCTAGATAAGAACATAAGAACATAAGAAGAGCCATGCTGAATCGGGCCTCAGCCCATCTAGTCCAGCATTCTGTGTCACACAGTGGCCCACTAGTTGTACACAGGGATCTCTAGCAGAAAGGAGGTTGTTGTTTCTCTATTTAATATGGTTTAATTTAATTTATAGTTATGTTAGTTTCTTTTATACTAGGTTTCTTATATGTTGTATTAAATTTTGGCTGTGAACTTGTTGGGACACTGCTTTGAGTCCCCTTGGGGGAGAAAAGCGGTATATAAATGAAGTAAATAAATAAATATCTCAGCATTACTTCGCGAATGAAGATTCTTAGGAAGGACTCATCCCACGCTTTTTACAAGCGCGTTGATGACTAAAAGGCCAATCTGAGATAGGCAAGTTCGGTTGCAGAAAGCACAGCAGAAAGTCTCCTTGGGTGATGTCGTTTCCAAGTTGCGTTTCTTTCTGCATTGTCGTTTCTCTTCGAGACCTGTTTGGCGTGTCTTCTCGAAAGAGGCCGCAGCATTGTGGATAGTGCGTCTCCATGCCTCCCGATGTGAGGCCAGGGTGGACCATTGTTGGTGATCAATCTAGCCGAGCCGGAGATGTTGTTTCAGGCAGTCCTTATATCTCTTTTTGGGGGCGCCTCTTTTGCGCTGACCCATGGCGAGTTCACCATAGAGTAGTATCTTTGGGAGGCGGTGGTCCTCCATCCTAGAGACGTGCCCTGCCCAGCGCAGCTGTGTTCTCAATAGCATGGCCTCAACGCTGGTGATCCCTGTTTGCTCAAGGACAGCAACATTCGTCACATAGTCGGTCCAGTGTATATTTAGGATTGTGCGAAGACAGCGCTGATGAAAGCGTTCGAGGAGTCGTAGGTGTTGGCGATAGGTGACCCATGTTTCAGACCCATAGAGGAGAATAGACAGTACGATAGCTCTGTACACACTGATTTTGGTGCTTTGCCTCAGGTGCTTGTTGCTCCAGACTCTTTTGGGAAGCCTTCCAAATGCACT
>JARBWK010001713.1:0-17691 GCA_030556195.1 Anolis apletophallus | reverse complement strand
AAACAATAAAATAATAAATGTAATAAAAGTAATAATAGAGTAAAATAAGGTTAATATAATAATAACAATAATACACAGAGTAAAATAATAAACGTAATAAAAATAGTAATAGAGTAAACTAACGGAAACGTAATAATATTGTACAATAATAAATGTAATAATAAAACAATAAAATAATAAATGTAATAAAAATAATAATAGAGTAAAATAAGGTTAATATAATAATAACAATAATACAGAGTAAAATAATACATGTAATAAAAATAATAATAGAGTAAACTAACGTAAACGTAATAATATTGTACAATAATAAATGTAATAATAAAACAATAAAATAATAAATGTAATAAAAGTAATAATAGAGTAAAATAAGGTTAATATAATAACAATAATACACAGAGTAAAAATAATACATGTAATAAAAATAATAATAGAGTAAACTAACGTAACGTAATAATATTGTACAATAATAAATGTAATAATAAAACAATAAAATAATAAATGTAATAAAAATAATAATAGATTAAACTAAGGATAACATAAATAATAACAATAATACACATACTAAAATAATAAATGTAATAAAATAATAGAGTAAACTAACGTAAACGTAATAATATTGTACAATAATAAATGTAATAATAAAACAATAAAATAATAAATGTAATCAAAGTAATAATAGAGTAAAATAAGGTTAATATAATAATAACAATAATACACAGAGTAAAATAATACATGTAATAAAAATAATAATAGAGTAAACTAACGTAAATGTAATAATATTGTACAATAATAAATGTAATAATAAAACAATAAAATAATAAATGTAATAAAAATAATAATAGAGTAAAATAAGGTAAATATAATAATAATAATAACAATAATACACAGAGTAAAATAATACATGTAATAAAAATAATAATAATACCAGAGTAAAATAATAAATAACTTTCAGCCCCTAAAAAATGGGCTGAAAACTCCGGCTTATACTTGAGTATATAGGGTAAATGTACTGCTGGCTAATCAACAACCATTGTGCACACAGAGATATACATAGGTGCTGTTCTTCTCTCTTCACTGTAATACTTGCAGTGATGGGAAGAAACAGTCCCTGGCCCTGAGGAGAGTGGAGTATTTGGTTCTGAAAGAAGGTGCCGGCCTGATTGTGAAGGCAGACGGCTAGCCATATAGGTTAAGAATGCGGTCTGGCCTGGGCTTCTGAATTAACAGCAGGAACATCATCAAAAACAGGATTCTCAATGCCATGGGCATTACTGCAAGAGGAGGAGAAAAATAAAGGCTCTAATTAATCATATCAGAGTCAAATCTTGCCTTTCTCTATGTCCCCCCATCTTTTTAATGGGAAAAAAAGATTACAAATGTCTAAAGAGTCCTGTTAAGTGTCTTTGATTTGATGACATGGAAGAGGAAAGTACTGGCATGCTTTATTTATTTATCTACTTTATTTATATTCCGCCCTTCTCACCCCGAAGGGGACTCAGAGCGGATTACAAGTACATACTTAGCAGACAATCCCTGCCCGTTTTCCACATACACAACATATAGACGAACAGAGGCAAACTCTGTCCACCAGGGGGAGCTGGCGCACTCCTCATATCTCAGCGTTTTCCAGCGTCCCTTGTTGTTCCTTCCGCATTCCTCAGCGTTCCTGGAGTTCTTTAATGGCCTCATAATTCAGTCAAAATTTGCCTCCCCACTTAATGTGGTCCCTTTATCTCCTACTTGACAGATGCAACTGTCTTTCGGGCTGCAAAGGTCGACAGCAGGCTACACCCAAGGTCGAGCACCCACCTCGACCGGGCAGGCCTCGAACTCATGACCTACTGGTCAGAGATCTTATGCAGCTGACATAGCCAGCTGCACCACATTCCCGGTGAAATTATTATTCTAACCTTCGTCAGTGTAAATCTTCTTACATATCCTTCCAATAATAATAGAGTAAAATAATAAATGTAATAAAAATAATAATAGAGTAAAATAACGTAAATGTAATAACAATAATACTGTAAAATAATAAATGTAATAATAAAAATAGAATAAAATAATAAATGTAATAAAAATAATAATAGAATAAAATAAGGTAAATATAATAATAATAATACATAGACTAAAATAATACATGTATGACTTACCTTTCCATTCTGACAAGTTCATGAGCTCCTGAAATAAAATTAAAAAAAACCTTAACTGCAGCCTTTGGCAACCAGTCCAGAAGGAGGCAAAGAAAGTTAAAGTCAATCTTTTCCAACTTTCTTTAACTACACAAGAGAGCTGACTAAGGTTTTTCCCTACCCAACTTTCAGTTGTACTACGACGCGGCAGCGCTCACCTGGGTGTTGGATTGGGCAAAGTTAAAGGAAAAGCGCCTTCTGATTCTAGAGGGGCATGATGCCAGAAGGGGTTGGCACTCATATTTATGGCACGAAAAGGCAAAGATAGAAAAGCGCTTTACAAATCATTACATTCGTGCAGCGTTGTTGAGAACCTGGAATAAATATAAAAATAGATTTTACCAGATGACCCCCAGGTGGATCTCACCGATTGAGGCCCAACAAAACAGAGAATTACCAGCAGAAGAATGGCTTCTCTACAAGAACCTATTAGTTAGAGAGGGTAATGACTGGAATCTGAAATCCTTAGAAACACTTAGAGCATCAGGACTTCAGATATCTTGGTTCCAGTATGCACAAATCCAAGGATGTTATAAAATGGATAAGAGGAAAGGTTTTGCCCAGCTGGATTCGACATGGGATATGTTGATGAAAAAGGGGAAAAAAATTATAAGACTACTAGCTGAACCCGGCACGCGTTGCTGTGCCCTATTTAGGAGATGGGGAAAGTCTGAGTATGTAAGGGTTTGAAATGATGCTACTTATGGTCTTGGTGGGTGTGTGCATGTGTATATGTGTGTATGTAGTGTATATATGTGTATGTATGTGTTGTATGTTTATATATGTATACGTGTGTATGGTACTGTATATGTTTGTGCATGTGTACATACACATGAGTGGGGGACAGGGGGAAGAAGGGGTCTGAGGCTGAGAGAGGAAAAGAAGGGGGCTGAGGGGAGGGAGAAGAGAAGGAGCCTGGGGCTGACGTGGGGGGGGGTTTGGGGGCCATCGGCTGAGGGGCAGAAGGAAAGGCCCTGAGGCTGATGGAGGAAAAGAAGGGGGCTGAGGAGGGAAAAGAAGGCGGCAGCAGCGGCCAGTCCTTTCCTTTTCACCCTCTGCCATCCGGAGGGCAGTAGCGGCGGGGCAGCGTCCCCACGCCCCCTCGTCCGTGGCGGCTGCCATATTTTCTTGTGGCACCCGGGCCAGGAGGGGGCTTCTGGGCTCTCGAGGAAGCAGCTCTGAAAATGCCCCAGAAAACTACAAAGAACATGGCGCCCGAACAGCTTCTGTCCGTCCGAAAAGGCTCCGGAAGTCATTCCGTCAGGAAAAGGGTCGATCGGAAACTGATGCTCGGCATTGTTTGGGTGTCAGTTTCCGCCGGACCCTTTCCTGACGGATCGACTTCCGTCGGAGCCTTTTCGGCCAGACCGAAGCTGTTCGGGCGCCATGTTTTTGTAGTTTTCTGGGGTCTTTTTCAGTGCTGCTTCCCCCGAGAGCCCCAGAAGCGACCCGATGCTTTGGAGAGCGGCTGCGGGTCTCCCTCTGTGAGGCGGCGGAGGAGGCGGGTTGGTTGCCGCCGGTGTGGCGGTGAAGTTGCTGGTGTGTGGGGAGAGAGGGGATGGGATGGGTTGGGGGGGAGTCAGAGTGCGCAGTGTGTTTGCTAGCCTCTGTCCTGCGTTCTGGGGTGGTGGGGGTTGGAGTGCGCCTGCGCGATGGCTCTCGCTCTTCTGCGCTTGTGGCCAGCGCAGAACGGAGCCAATGGGCGGTTTTTTTGGGGGCTGATTTTGGGGGTTGGAAGGTAGGAAGGTGGGTTTTTTGTGTGATGGCAATACCTTGTGGTTTGTGGGATTGTGTCTCGTTGGATTGGCGTTTCTGGGGGGCGTAGTTTGGCCGTGCATAAAGTCCTTTGCACGACCGTCTCTCCTTTATATATATAGATTGTATAACACCTTACTCGGATGGGAGATGGAAACTGAGTACATTAAAGATAACATGATCAAATGGGCTCAAGATTTGGAACATACTATTTTACTAAGTGAATGGGAGACAATCTGGCGGAAAAACATCAAGTATTCGGAACAACAGCCATAACGGAAAACTGGCTAAAAATCTTTTACCGTTGGCATCTGACCCCCTCTTAAACTATCAAAAGTTCTACAAAAATGTCAATAAGAGCTGCTGGAAGTGTAAAGGACAAACAGGTACTTTGCTACATTGCTGGTGGAGCTGCACAAAAGTAAAAAAAAATTGGAAGAAAAAACATAGTCACTCGTAAGGGATGCTAGAGTTAGAAATAGAATTCAAACCTGATCTTTTTTTTACTTAATTTGACAAATACAAAATTTAGTCTGAATAAAGACAAAATATTTTATTTCATAACGGCGGCTGCGAGGGTAGTCCTCGCAAGAAAGTGGAAACAAGAGGCTGTACCAGAGATAACTGAATGGGCCATAAAACTCGCAGAACTCTCAGACATGGACATTTTGAACAGTGTGGTAAACAATAAAAGTCCCGAGAAACGCACGGACTGGCAACCGGTATTTAGCTACTTAAAAGCATCAAGCCAAATACAGTGGCGGTAAAAACAAGTAATAGGGCGCATCAGCCCACTTAACAGTCAAGTCCAAGGAAAAAAAAAAAGGACCCCCCAGTCACCGGACTGGAAGCAAACTTATTTCTTTTCTTTCTTTTCTCCTATCACACAACCTTTTCCCTTTCTCCCCTATCTTCCTATTCCCTTCTTTCCCTTCCCTTCTTGATACTAGCGTGCCCTCACAACCTCATTCTTTAAATGCACTGTACCTTCTGACTACTTGTGTTCTTATTATGTTATTGTAAAATATTCAATAAAAAAACTATTAAAATCAAAAAAGAGAGCTGACTAATGGTTCATATGAGGATATACATTCGTTTGCCATTTCTCTTTAAAACAGACTTCTCCGACCTAATACCCTTCAGTTGGGTTCAAGACAATCCACACCAGCCCCTGATTGTGTGGCAAATGGTTTGGAATCATAGGTGCCCTCGAGGTTGAGGAGGACTGTTTTGGAGATGGTTTGCTTGGCTTTCCCATGCCCTCATTTCTTTGCCTTGTGCCCACTTTTATTGACTTGATAACTTAGGCTGAAGAACAGGAAATTATCAGTCCATGTGACAAATAGATAACCAGGGCCGGTTCGTCCATTAGGCGGACTACGCAGGCACGTAGGGTGACGTCACCCGGGAGGCCAGGCCTCCGCAGCCGCCCGCAGTTTGTGCGCGCCACCCGCGCCGGCC
This sequence comes from Anolis apletophallus, assembly GCA_030556195.1. NCBI lineage: Eukaryota > Metazoa > Chordata > Lepidosauria > Squamata > Anolidae > Anolis > Anolis apletophallus. The sequence continues at coordinate 12,283 of JARBWK010001713.1, read as the reverse complement.
GGGCCTTTGTCAGGTCGGCGCGCCTCCGCCGCATGCGCAGAAGCTTCTACAGGCGCTACAGCACCTGTAGGAGCTTCTGCGCATGCGCTGAAGCCTGCGATTTACGCACTAGCTCCAGAGTGCACCTCCCGCTTGAGCCAGTGCGCGTGTCTTGCAGAGTATCAAGATGCGCACTGGCCTCCAAAGCGGGAGGCGCTCTGGAGCCAGTGCACGACGCACAGATTGGCGCATGCGCACTGGGCTCTCCTCGAGAGCAATTAGGGGGCGCCTTTTTGGCACCCCGAACAGGTACGTCCGCCCCTGTAGATATCAGATCTTTCTAGTGCCCTGATGCTGAATGCTTTCCTTTATATTGTCATTCCCCCCCAGGAAAAGCATATGGAAAGTCTAAATCGTCCAAAATTTTCAATGATCTTAGACCAGTGTTTCCCAAACTTTTTTTGAGCCGCGGCACACTTTTTACATTTGCAAAATCCTGGGGCACACCACCAACCAAAATGACACAAAATGACCCTCTAACACAGTAATACATATAGTTAATATGTTTTTAAAATGTATTTATACACTCAGTGTGAAATCTGGGCCTGTTTCGATGAACACAACATAGATATCCTGGCAGGAATGGCAGAAAGACACACACAAAGGTCTTCCCACACAGAACTCCCATAACCAAGAGAAAATGCTATAAGAGTTTGGTGGGCATTGACCTTGAGTTTTGGAATTGTAGTTCACCTATATCCAGAGAGTACGGTGGACTCAAACAATGTTGGATCAGGACCAAACTTGACATGAATACTCAATATGCCCAAATACGAACACAGATGGAGTTCAGGAGAAATAGACCTTGACATTTGGGAGTTGTAGTTGCTGGGATTTGTAGTTCCCCTACAATCAAAGGGCATTCTGAACCCCACCAATGATAGAACTGGGCCAAACTTCCCACACAGAACCCCCAGGAAGCAAGAGGAGGTCTCTACTTGGGGAAAGGGAGGCGGGCCTTCCCAATGCATGGGGAGGGAGAGACCAAGTAGACAACGGGTGGGGAGGGGGGTGGTTGTAATTTTGTGCCTTTATTGAGGTAGGTTTCTTAGGGTTTTTATACTCAATACACTAGACTCTCTCCCCCCGTCCTGGAGGTTCCAATTTCCCACGGCACACCTGATGATCGCTCACGGCACACTAGTTGGGAAACACTGTCTTAGACTAACAGCTCCCTCACTTTTCCTTTAGGACTAGAGCAGAGGTTCCCAAACTTTTGGCCTACCACACCCTTTCCAGAAAAAATTTACTCACCACCTCTTTAGAAATTATTTTTTAAATTTTTTTTATAGCATTTAAACAGAAAGATACATGTATTAACGCAGTAGTTCTCAACCTTTCTAATGCCGTGACCCCTAAATAAGGTTCCTCATGTTGTGGTGACCCCCAACCTCCTGAGGAGGAGGAGGAAAGAAGGGAATCCCCCAGGGCCGCTGCCGGCCATGCGCTGCACCCAGGAACATTGGGGAAGGAGGCAGAGGCGCTTGCGCCCTCCTGCCGCGTGCGCATGCCTGCCAGCGGCTCCGGGGGCGGGGCCTCCCTCTGCCTCATCCTCCACGTGCCTAAGGAAGAAGGGCGGGCGAGGTGGAGGGAAGCCCGCCCCTGGGCCGCTGGCGGGCATGCGCGAGCGGCAGGAGGGCGCAAGCGCCTCTGCCTCCTTCCCCAATGTTCCTGGGTGCTGGCTCCAAAAGGCCCAGGGGCCGGGAATTTATTTATTATTTCCACCATTTCTACCCCGCTTCTTCTCAACCCCCTAGGGCAGGGGTGGGCAAACTACAGCCCGGGGGCCAGATGCGGCCCTTTGGCCGATTCTATCTGGCAGGCAAACAGAGCGACCGATGGAGAGGGGGGGAGGGGGGAGAAGAGGAGAAGGCCAGGGAGGGAGCAAGCGCCGCCGCCGAGCATCCTTAATAAGTGAACTATACATCCCAGCAACTCCAACTCCCAAATGTCTATTTTCCCCAAATTTCCCCAGTGTTCACATTTGGGCATATTGAGGATTCGTGCCAAGTTTGGTCCTGAGTTTCCCATCCTTTCAATGGGGTTTGATCTCTTCCTTTTCCATCACGAATCTCAAAGGCTCGCTGTCAGGAGTTTTTTTAGAAAGGTGGGAACAGGAAGTCATCGAGAGGGAAGGGACCCCAGGGCCAACCAGCCCGACCCACAGGGATACACAATCTAAGCACCCCCGACTGATGGCCACCAAGCCTCTGCATAAAACTCTCCAGAGAAGGGGACTACAAGGAAGCATTATTTTATTTTAGTGGTTTTTATTATTATTGTATAATAATTTTATTATACTAATATAATATAATATAATGTCTATATATATATTATATTTTAATATATATATAGACATTTTAATATATTGAAATTATAATATAATATAATATGTTATATTGTGAGTGAGTGTCGAAGCACAAGGCAAGGAGCAACAGGAGCACCGCAGATGGAGGCAGTATCTGTAGATACTGGGCTAAAAGCTTTTGAACATTTTCCTCTGTTTGGGAAGGCGTCTGGGACTGTGCCTGGTCATTTACCACAACATTCCTCCGTTGAGCCTGGGCGTCTCGGTTCACCCCTGCGTGAGCCTGTTCACCACTATTATGTTGATACATACTATGCTGGTATTTACCTTGTGATATTTGTATATTTTCATGATTGTATTCCTTTTCTACAATATATGTGTATGAACTAGAGATGACTCTATTATTGCTCACATAATTGCCCATTGTGTATTTGCCTTTATTGTTTACTTATCAGCCTACACGCTGTCTTTTCCAATTCCATATCTGTCTACATTGTTTTTATCATGTTTAATTTACTGTTGTGATTATGCGGTTTTATTCTTGTGAACCACCCTGAGCCTTTCGGGAAGGGTGGTATATAAATCAAATAAATAAATAAATCAAATAAATAAATAAATAATGCCATGTAACAGATTGGCTTCAACATCTCATTGGGTCTCAGTGGGCATCATGTCGATGGCACTTGTTAAGTTGAGCATTTATGTCACAGCGGATAGGCAACAGAAATATAGAAGTTTAATTCCCCATCGGCCCAAAAACTCCAGTCTCTGTACGAGTGAATAATGAAACTCTCATTCAATTCACAAGGTAAATATATAACTTTGTATTGAATTGTATTTAACAATAACTGGCAAAACATCGAAAAACAACAGCCATCACAGCTACCTTTCTAAACATCCTTTCCTCACAGATATTAAATCCCAACTGACAAATCCCAACTGTCACTTTGTAACTGACATTCCTCAAGGTTCCATTTAGCAGTCTTGAGACAGCGCCATCTGGTGTCAAACATGTCACACTGCAGGTCATCTCAAACTGCGAAAATATATCTTGTGCTGACTCATGAATTGCTATTCAAAATGCAATAATCTGACAATTGGGTCTCAGTGGGCATCATGTCGATGGCACTTGTTAATGCCTTCATCGCCTGATAGGCACAGTTTCAATTTACTTGTCTTGAAACTTTCAGTACCCTAGGAAGGTCTCAAACTGTTTCATGTCAGACGTTGTGTTCCTTGGCTCTCCGTCTTAGACTCTTGCATCTTGTCAAAAAGATTTGGGCTTTCTGTCATGCTTTTATGCATTTCCATTGACAGTTTGTCCTGTCCATCTTAAAGTATCTGGTGCAATTCTCCTACCACCTACTCAATGATGTTTCTTTCAGTAGCATGCTACTGAACGAACTACCACACATGTTTGTCCTCTTAATATTTGACAGCTTTCTACTCCAAAAGTAGATCAAGTCCTTTGGCCTCAATGTATTTCTCCAGAGCTTTCAGAACAAGGTAATGTTACGTTCTCCAGTCTGAAATACACATTTGCACATTCGTATTACTTTTGGACCGTAACTTCTTCATTGCTTGGAAAGTAATACCTGCTTTCTTGTACGGTTGAAAAATAGGGGTAACAACTGTGTACACACATCGTCTAACTCAGAGAGATAGATAAGCTTTGCCCCTCCAGTATATTCCAAACATATGCTTATCACACAACTGCAGCAGCCTTAGAAGAACTCATCTCTCAAAAACAAATAGCCCTTACTTCCTAACGCATTGCTTGTCCAGAGTATGATAACATGGAGAAAAAAACCCTCATATGTTCCTGCCACTATTCTGCCACCTGAAGGAGGGGAGAGCATTCTAAGGTCTGGGGAGCACTGCCAATCCAACCCACTGCATCCACTAAAGCAGTGTTTCCCAACCAGTGTGCCAGGGCACACTAGTGTGCCGTAAGCGATCATCCGGTGTGCCGTGGGAAATTGGAACCTCCAGGGGGGGGGGGGAGTCTAGTGTGTTGAAGTATAAAAACCCTAAGAAACCTACCTCGATAAAGGCACAAAATTACAGACACCCCCCCTCTCCCCACCCATTGTCTACTTGGTCTCTCCCTCTCCATGCATTGGGAAGGCCCGCCTCCCTTTCCCCATGTAGAGACCTCCTCTTGCCTTCTGGGGGTTCTGTGTGGGAAGTTTGGCCCAGTTCTATCATTGGTGGGGTTCAGAATGCTCTTTGATTGTATGGGAACTATAAATCCCAGCAACTACAACTCCCAAATATCAAGGTCTATTTCCCTTGAACTCCATCTGTGTTCATATTTGGGCATATTGAGTATTCATGCCAAGTTTGGTCCTGATCCAACATTGTTTGAGTCCACAGTGCTCTCTGGATATAGGTGAACTACAACTCCAAAACTCAAGTTCAATGCCCACCAAACTCTTACAGTATTGGTTATGGGAGTTCTGTGTGGGAAGTTTGTGTCTTTCTGCCATTCCTGCCAGGATATCTATGTTGTGTTCATCGAAACAGGCCCAGGTTTCACACTGAGTGTATAAATACATTGAAAAACATATTAACTATATGTATTACTGTGTTAGAGTGTCCTTTTGTGTCATTCTGGTTGGTGGTGTGCCCCAGGATTTTGTAAATGTAAAAAATGTGCTGTGGCTCAAAAAAGGTTGAAAAACACTGCACTAAAGAATAATGCAACACATACGTAGATCCTAAAACGGGTACATTTTAAAAGTGTAATCCCCCTTGTTGTGTCAGCTCCACTGCCTGCCTGTCCACTTCTGAGCTCAATTCAAAGTGCTGGTTTTGACCTATAAAGCTCTATATGGTTCTGGCCCAGCTTACTTGTCCGAATGCATCTTCCTCTGCGTCCCACCTCGCACCGAAAGATCATCCGGGGGAGGCCCTGCTCTCACTTCCGCCAGCATCTCAACTGCGGCTGATGGGGACGAGAGACAGGGCCTTCTCAGCTGTAGCCCCCGGCCTGTGGAACACGCTTCCAAGTGAAATACGATCAACCCATCCGTCCTGGCGTGCAGGAAGAAATGAAAATCTTGGTTTTGGAACGAGGCGTTATGGACTCAACTCCCACCATTCCTAACAGTCCCAGGTCCTTTCCTTTCTCCCTTATCCATTTTCCCTAGAGCTTAAGTGGCCGAAGGGGAAAGGAAGGTACCTGAGGCCGTGAGGAATGGTGGGAATTGAAGTGAATTGATATTTATTTACTTATTTACGAAGTGTCCCTTATTTTTGCAAAAAATCCTGTATTTTAAGGTAAATATCCCTTATCTATATATATAAAAAGAGAGTGGTCGTGGTACCCGGCAAATAGGCGCGAAAACTACATGTCCAAGACCCACGAAAAATCGCCAGGCCACTGACCCATACCCCGAGGTCCCTATAGGGCCCACAAAAAAACCCCGAAACACAACCTCCACCCTCTAAAAGACCCCCGAAAAACAACCTTTCCACGCATGCACAAACGGTAATCGGCGGCGGCGGCAACGCCCCGCCCCTCCTCCAACACCATCCCACCCCGCCTCCCCTTGGCCCCTCCTCCTCCTCCTCCCTCCCACCCCACCTCCACGCCCCAAGACATTACCCCACCCGCGCCGCCGACGCCATGCCCACCTCCTCCGCCGCTACCAGGCCACTCCTCAAGCCGGGACGCGCGGGCACCACCTTGGCCGCCTTCTCCGCCTTCTCCACAGCGTCCTTGCCCTTTCTCGGCGACTGCCATCCGGATCTGAACCCAGGCCAGGATGGCAGCCGCTGAGGAAAGCCAAGGACACGGCGGAGAAGGCGCCTCACGGCACCTTAGCCGCCTTCTCAGCCGCGTCCTTACCCTTCCTCGGCGACTGCCATCCGGTTCTGGACATAGCCCAGGATGGCAGCCGCTGAGGAAGGCCAAGGACGCGGCGGAGAAGGCGCCCACGGCGGCACCCGCGCAACCAGGGTCCATGGGGCGCCTGGGAAACGACGGAGGAGATGACTACGGACAAGGAACTACACCTCCCAGAAGGCTCCGCGCCTCTCACTGGGAAGCAGGGGCGGAGCTTTCTGGGAACTGAAGTCCCATGCCCGTATCCGCCTCCTCCTCCAACTCCCAGTCTCCCAAGCGTTCCCGAACCCAACCCACGCGGCCTGGGACCACGGAGGAAGCCAAGGAGGCGCCGCACCCGTCCTCCTCGCAAAGGTCCCCCTTCGGCACCCCCTTCGGCAGGGAAGTGGCGAGCAAGAGCGACGAGGGAACGCCCCACCTCCCTGCCACTCCCGGAAGACGAGGCCGAAGGGAGAAACACCGCGCAACAAACAACCTCCTACCCAGGGTCCCCCATCGCATCCCCCCCCAACGGCACACACACACACACATATATATATACACATATAAAAATATATACACACACATATATACACACACATACACACAAACATATATATATATACACACAAATAAATACAAACAGAAATATACACACATACACATATATACACACACATATATACACACACATACATACATACATACACAAACACACATACACACACATATATACACACATAAACACAAACACATATATAAACATATACATACCCACCTACACATATATACACACACAAACACATACACACAAACATACATACACATACGTTCACACACACATATATATATACAAACATACATACACAGAAAAATTAACACACATACACACACATATATACACCCAAACAGACACATAAAAACACACAAAACACATAGTCACATCAATACCAACCCATAAGAACATAAGAACATAAGAAGAGCCATGCTGAATCGGACCTCAGCCCATCTAGTCCAGCATTCTGTATCACACAGTGGCCCACCAGTTGTACACGGGGGTCTCGAGCAGAAGGGAGGGCAAAACCCTGACCTGCTCCCGACCCCCACAACCAGTACCAGGGAAATTCTGCCTACCTCAACCAACTCCGGTGGCACTTGAATGTCCTTTTCAGTAACTAATGCACTTGAATGTCCTTTTCAGTAACGCACTTGAATGTCCTTTTCAGTAACTAGCACCAGCACTGAATGTCCTTTTCAGTAACTAGCACTTGAATGTCCTTTTCAGTAACGCANTGTGTAACGCACTTGAATGTCCTTTTCAGTAACTAGCACTTGAATGTCCTTTTCAGTAACTAGCACTTGAATGTCCTTTTCAGTAACTAGCACTTGAATGTCCTTTTCAGTAACTAGCACTTGAATGTCCTTTTCAGTAACTAGCACTTGAATGTCCTTTTCAGTAACTAGCACTTGAATGTCCTTTTCAGTAACTAGCACTTGAATGTCCTTTTCAGTAACTAGCACTTGAATGTCCTTTTCAGTAACTAGCACTTGAATGTCCTTTTCAGTAACTAGCACTTGAATGTCCTTTTCAGTAACTAGCACTTGAATGTCCTTTTCAGTAACTAGCACTGAATGTCCTTTTCAGTAACTAGCACTTGAATGTCCTTTTCAGTAACTAGCACTAACTTTTCAGTAACTTGAATGTCCTTTTCAGTAACTGTCAGTAACTAGCACTTGAATGTCCTTTTCAGTAACTAGCACTTGAATGTCCTTTTCAGTAACTAGCACTTGAATGTCCTTTTCAGTAACTAGCACTTGAATGTCCTTTTCAGTAACTAGCACTTGAATGTCCTTTTCAGTAACTAGCACTTGAATGTCCTTTTCAGTAACTAGCACTTGAATGTCCTTTTCAGTAACAAGCACTTGAATGTCCTTTTTAACTAGCACCCTGAATGTCCTTTTCGGTAACTAGCACTTGAACCTTTCAGTAGTAACTAGCACTTGAATGTCCTTTTCAGTAAGTAGCACTTCAAGGTCCTTTTCAGTAACAAGCACTTGAATGTCCATGTCAGTAACTAGCACCTGAATGTCCTTTCAGTAACTAGCACTAGCTGAATGTCCTTTTCAGTAACTAGCAACTTGAATGTCCTTTTCAGTAACTAGCACTTGAATGTCCTTTTCAGTAACTAGCACTGAATGTCCTTTTCAGAATGTCCTTTTCAGTAACTAGCGCCCTGAATGTCCTTTTCAGTAACTAGCACTTGAATGTCCTTTTCAGTAACTAGCACTTGAATGTCCTTTTCAGTAACTAGCACCTTTTCGGTATGTGTCCTTTTCAGTAACTAGCACTTGAATGTCCTTTTCAGTAACTAGCACTTGAATGTCCTTTTCAGTAACTAGCACTTGAATGTCCTTTTCAGTAACTAGCACTTGAATGTCCTTTTCAGTAACTAGCACTTGAATGTCCTTTTCAGTAACTAGCACTTGAATGTCCTTTTCGGTAACTAGCACTTGAATGTCCTTTTCAGTAACTAGCACTTGAATGTCCTTTTCAGTAACTAGCACTTGAATGTCCTTTTCAGTAACTAGCACTTGAATGTCCTTTTCAGTAACTAGCACTTGAATGTCCTTTTCAGTAACTAGCACTTGAATGTCCTTTTCAGTAACTAGCACTTGAATGTCCTTTTCAGTAACTAGCACTTGAATGTCCTTTTCAGTAACTAGCACTTGAATGTCCTTTTCAGTAACTAGCACTTGAATGTCCTTTTCAGTAACTAGCACTTGAATGTCCTTTTCAGTAACTAGCACTTGAATGTCCTTTTCAGTAACTAGCACTTGAATGTCCTTTTCAGTAACTAGCACTTGAATGTCCTTTTCAGTAACTAGCACTTGAATGTCCTTTTCAGTAACTAGCACATGAATGTCCTTTTCGGTAACTAGCAAATGTCCTTTTCAGTAACTAGCTAGCACTTGAATGTCCTTTTCAGTAACTAGCACTTGAATGTCCTTTTCAGTAACTAGCACTTGAATGTCCTTTTCAGTAACTAGCACTTGAATGTCCTTTTCAGTAACTAGCACTTGAATGTCCTTTTCAGTAACTAGCACTTGAATGTCCTTTTCAGTAACTAGCACTCCTTTTCAGTAACTAGCACTTGAATGTCCTTTTCAGTAACTAATGTCCTTTTCAGTAATGTGTCCTTTCAGTAACTAGCACTTGAATGTCCTTTTCAGTAACTAGCACTTGAATGTCCTTTTCAGTAACTAGCGCCTGATGAATGTCCTTTTCAGTAACTAGCACCTGAATGTCCTTTTCGGTAACTAGCACTTGAATGTCCTTTTCAGTAACTAGCACCTTGAATGTGTCCTTTTCAGTAACTAGCACTTGAATGTCCTTTTCAGTAACTAGCGCCAATGTCCTTTTCGGTAACTAGCACCTGAATGTCCTTTTCAGTAACTAGCACTAATGTCCTTTTCAGTAACTAGCTAGCGCGGATTGAATGTCCTTTTCAGTAACTAGCACTTGAATGTCCTTTCAGTAACTAGCACTTTTCGAATGTCCTTTTCAGTAACTAGCACTTGAATGTCCTTTTCAGTAACTAGCACTTGAATGTCCTTTCAGTAACTAGCACTTGAATGTCCTTTTCAGTAACTAGCACTTGAATGTCCTTTTCAGTAACTAGCACTTTCAATGTCCTTTTCAGTAACTAGCACTTGAATGTCCTTTTCAGTAACTAGCACTTGAATGTCCTTTTCAGTAACTAGCACTTGAATGTCCTTTTCAGTAACTAGCACGAATGTCCTTTTCAGTAACTAGCACCTGTCCTTTTCAGTAACTAGCACTTGAATGTCCTTTTCAGTAACTAGCACTTGAATGTCCTTTTCAGTAACTAGCACTTGAATGTCCTTTTCAGTAACTAGCACTTGAATGTCCTTTTCAGTAACTAGCACTTGAATGTCCTTTTCAGTAACTAGCACTTGAATGTCCTTTTCAGTAACTAGCATGTCCTTTTCAGTAATGTCCTTTTCAGTAACTAGCACTTGAATGTCCTTTTCAGTAACTAGCACTTGAATGTCCTTTTCAGTAACTAGCACTTGAATGTCCTTTTCAGTAACTAGCACTTGAATGTCCTTTTCAGTAACTAGCACTTGAATGTCCTTTTCAGTAACTAGCACTTGAATGTCCTTTTCAGTAACTAGCACTTGAATGTCCTTTTCAGTAACTAGCACTTGAATGTCCTTTTCAGTAACTAGCACTTGAATGTCCTTTTCAGTAACTAGCACTTGAATGTCCTTTTCAGTAACTAGCACTTGAATGTCCTTTTCAGTAACTAGCACTTGAATGTCCTTTTCAGTAACTAGCACTTGAATGTCCTTTTCAGTAACTAGCACTTGAATGTCCTTTTCACATACCCAGACTTCCTCACATCTCCTAAATAGGGCACAGCAACGCGTGCCGGCTTCAGCTAGTTTCTTATATAAAAGTGGCAACCTTACTGTGGAATAACCCTGACTTCTCCACAGGTCACATCAAAACCATAATTTTTGGCCCCAAAAGCTACCCTCGAGTTATACAACAGGTTCGATTTGTACACGGGTTTATATGATACTTTCACTCAAAATGAATTGAGCATCGTAGGTGCAATGGCATAATTGCATGAGCATCTCTGCATTTGAAAGATAAAAACTTGAGGATGTTTGGGAAACTAAGCTTTGAAAGAAATGGGAAGACGAAAGGAAGGTAAGACTTGGATACATACGTCTGTTAGTGATTGCTTGTCTCTGCTTGTAAATGAGGAGCAGGATAAGGGGCAGGCAGAGAAGGCCCACAATGCAGGCCCCTGTTGCCAGCGCAGCTGCCGTGATGCCTGCAAACAAAAGGAGGGCAAAGTCAGCACGCAAGTAGGGAAATATTGCTAAAGGCGACAGCTGATTCCTGATCAGTCTTAGCGACGAATACTCATGGCTGTACGCATAACTGTATCTCTTGTCATGTGGCTATTTAATTTAAGAGTTATTTATTTATTTATTTAAAAACGTTTGCATCCCGATCTTCTCACCTCCACAGAGGGGCTCAGACCGGGTTGCAGCAAGGATTCAATGCTACAATAATAATTAAAACAGTCAACAACAATAAAAGATTAAAATACATATGAATCAAATACATAAAAGCAAAATTGCAGGCTAAAAACGAGTTCAACTCAGTCTTGGGAAGTCTGACCTGGCCATGGTGGCCCACGCTCTGGTTACATCCCAAATAGACTACTGGGGCTGTCTGCCCACCCTGCAGGTGTTTTTTGGATTCAACTCCCAGAAATCTAGCCAGTTTACCAGCTGTTAGATTTCTGGGATTTGAAGGCCAAAACACCTGCAGGGCCGGCAGTTGACAGCCCTGACTACTGCAACGCACTCTACATGGGGCTGCCTTTGAAAACGGTTCGAAACTTCAGTTGATCCAGCCAGAATGCTAACCGGGCGACATACAGGAGCATACCACCCCTGCTGTGTCAGCTCCACTAGTTGCCTGTCCATCTCCAAGCCCAATTCAAAGTGCTGGTCTTGACCTATAAAGCTCTATAGCAGTGGTTCTCAATCTTCCTAATGCTGTGACCCTTAATACAGTTCCTCATGTTGTAGTGACCCCCAATCATATAATTATTTCAATGCTACTTCACAACTGTGATTTTTGCTATTGTAATGAAGTGTAATGTAAATATCTGATATGCAGGATGTATTTTTCATTCACTGGACCACATTTAAGCACATATACCCAATATGCCCACATTTGAATACTGGTGGGATTGAGGGAGAGATTGTCATTTGGGAGTTGTAGTTGCTGGGATTTATAGTTCACCTACAATCAAAGAGCATTCTGAACCTCACCAATGGAGAATTGAACCAAACTTGGGACACAGAATTCCCATGATCAACAGAAAATGGAAGGGTTTGGTGGGCATTGACCTTAAGTTTTGGAGTTGTAGTTCACCTACATCCCGAGAGCACTGTCAACTCGAAACAATGATGTATCTGACTAAACTTGACATGAATATCAATATGCCCAAATGTGAACACTGGTGGAGTTTGGGGAAAATAGACTTGACATTTGGGAG
>JARBWK010001712.1:0-17692 GCA_030556195.1 Anolis apletophallus | reverse complement strand
AAAAATCAGTTTAAGTTGCAAACCCCGGGTGGTTTCCTCAAAAAAAGGGGGGTCTGGGGCCTTTTTCGGGGTCACGGCACCCCTTTCCCCGGGCCCCGCCCCTCTGTTGGCATGGAGGGGTTTTCCCCCCCTCCGGCTGGGTAAAACCCAAAGGATTTGGGAAAGGGGAAGAGATCCTGGGGCCTTCCCCTTTATTGCACTAAACCTTTTGGCGGGTTGGGGGAAGATCCCCGGGGGACCCAAAAACAGGCGGGCCCCCCTTGGCCCCTGTTCCCCCCAGTGTCAGGTTTGGGGGGTTTGAGCTTGGGTGGGGTTAAAAACCAGCCTGGCATGAATTACACCGCCCCTTTTTAAGTTCTTGGGCCCCCTTGGCCCAGTTTGTAAAAACTGTTTGAGTCTGTAGTAGGTAACAGATGGTGGGGGCTGGGGGGAAGTGATGTAACTCCCCTGAGCCTGGACATTGGACGGTGGATCAATGCGACTCATGGGGGGGGCGGTCCCCCCCCTTTTGGACTTTAAAAGGATATGCTGAATCACCTTTTTGGGTGAAACCCCCCCCCGGGAAACATTCCCCGGGCAGGCCGGGGGGGGTTGGGGTAAAAAAGGGGGGTTTTGGGGGGGGAAAGGTGTTTTTTGCCCCCCTGTGTCTTACCCCCAAAAAAAAATTTTGGGGTTTTTGGACCGTTTTAATTACGGCGTCCCCCTTACCGAGTTTTGGGGGGAGTGTTTCAAAGAAAACCCCCCCTTTTAACTATCAGCGGGGGAAAAGAGGTTTTTTTGGGGGAAAAAAAGAAGAATATATTGATAAAATGGGTTTCCCCCCCCTAAAGGAAGCCCGGCCCCCCATGGGGGACTGGACCACCCCCCCCAAAAGTGGGTTGGGGGGAAATGAGCACCTGGAAGGGGGGGAAAAATCGGTTGCCCAGGGGGGGGTTTTAAGAAGGGGGGGCGACGGGGGAAGCTCAGGTGACCCCGGAGTTGCCAGGGAGAGAGAGATTTGCCCCAAAACAGGCGGGGGGTCTGGAGGAGGGAAAATGGGGGGGCTCCCCCGGGGACTGGTAAAAAAGTACCCCCGGGGTTTTATGGGACCAGGAGACTGTAAAAAGGAAAACAGGCCAGTTCAGATGGGGTGGGGCCCCGGGGGATGGGGGGAAGCTTTTTTCCAAAAGGACTGGGCAGTTGGGGGGTCAGAAAGGGGGGGGCCCCCCCCAGAACTGTCCCGAAGGACAGGCCAGTTAGGATGAATTTGATGGAATTGGTAGTAAAACCCCGGGCCCCGGCTCACCCCGGGGGTTGGGTGGGGGAAAATGTAAGTTGGAGGGCTATGGAGCAGACTATGAGAAGGATGTCTCGACCCCCTTTTCCCCAAAAGGGGATAAAATCAGTTTTTCCCCCGGGTGGGGGTTTTCCCTTTTATTCGTGGGTGGATGGCGGGCCCCTTTGGGGGGTCCAAAAATCTCCCCCGGGGGAGGGCCGTTGGTGGCCACCCCGGAGGAATCCGGCTCATTTGAGGCCCCCCAAAAAGCGGGGGAAGGGGAAAAAGTTTTAAGGGTGGAGGCCCCCCTCGTGGAAGACCCTTTCCCGGGGAAATTTTGGGGGCCCTATGAAAAAGGGGGCCCTTTTAAAAGGGTTTGGGGGGTTTAAAGGGGGAAAAGGGGCCCGTAAAGTAGCCTTCCCCCGGGGGGCAAGACCATATGGGTAAAAATTGGCCCCCTTTTCCCAGTGACGGGGGGGCGGGTTGGGCCCAAGTGTTCGGAAGGGCCCCGAATGGATGTTCAATCCCCCGGGACCGTCAGACCCGTGTTTGCATTCCGTGGGAGAATTTTTTGGGGGTCGAACCCCGGGTTTGAGACCCCTTAAAAGAACCCCAAAACAAAAAGGGGCGCGGGGCCCCTTTTTCCCACTCAGGGACCCCCTCCACTGAGAAAAATTTCAGAAAAATTTAGGGGTTTTTTTGGGGGGAAAAAGGGTTTCAGAGTGGTCCCCCGCTACCCTTACTGGAATTATTTAGGGGGCGGTTCCGAAAAAGGGGACCCCCGGGGGGTTCTACATGGGATGATCCGGGGGATGTTGTTTGGCTGGATAAAATTTTGGGTGGCAGGGGTTGGGGACCCCCCCCCGGGGGGGCATCTTTCCCAAACCCCCGGGGGGCCCCGAGGATCGGTGGTGGTTTGCAGGCATTGGGGGGGAGAGGCTAAATGGCAGTGAAAAGGATCAGCCCCCGAAAAGGCCATCGGGGCGGGGCCTTTGCTTTTTTTTGAAAACCCGGGCCTTTTTTCACCCCGGGGCCAAAAAAAGGGAGGCACTAAAACCCCCGGGAAAAAGGGGGCCTCCGCTAAAGCAGCTTGTGGGGGAAAATGATGACAGGAAGAGTTTTGGGGGGGAGCTCAATATTCAATGCACATTGGGTTTTTTTTTAAAAAGGGGATGGGATTTGGAGAAAAAAACAGTAGACTGTTGGGTTTTTTGGAGAACTTTTGTCCCCCAAATTTGGGTTTTTGGGGGTTTGGGGGAAATCGGAACCCCCCTTGGGGAAAAACCTGTAACGTTTACGAAAAGGATGGTTTTTATTGGGGGGGACCCTTCTCCTTGGGGACTAAAGATTTAAAGGGTGGGGACCCTGGGAGGGGCATTGATTTTTTGGCCCCCACCCCAAAGGTCATGGGGTTATTTGGGGGTTTCCCTTGGGTAAAAACGGTTAATCCCAAGATCGATTGGAAAACGGGTTTTTTAAAATTCCCCCTAATGGGGGGAGGAGGTCGGGGGGTGATCCGGGGGGTCCCCTTTTTAATACTGGGAAATGTAGATGGGGAAACCCTTTTTTTTTCGGGGGGTTTCCCCCCATGGAATTTTGTATGAGGTGAGGAAAAAAGGGGTGTCCTGCCTAAGCCCAAGAATATGCCCGTAAAAAGGGGGAAAAAGGGGGAAAAGGGGGTTGGGGGGAGCAGATAGAGGGGGTTTTTTAAGGGGGGTTTTTTAAAGGGGCAGTCTCCCATTGCAACCAGTGTTTTTTTCCCGAAAAAAAGGATGGTAGTTTGCGGATGTGTATTGATTATAGGGTTGAATTTTTGTTAGTACCACCAACTGTTACCCTTTGCCACTAATTAAAGATTTGTTGGGTCATTTGGGGGGGGGGAAAAGATTTTAAAAGCTGGATTTGCCCCCGGCGTTCCACATGGTGGGGTGAAAAGGGTGATCCAAATGGAAGACTTCTTTCTCTTGCCCCCCCCCCGGGGGGTCTAAAAGGGGGCCGGGGGCCATTGGGTTTTGGGGTTCCCCCGGGATTTTCATGCAGTTGATTAATGGGGTTTTTCCCCCCTTTTTTAAAAAGGGGGGGTTTGTATATTTGGATGATTCGTGAATTTTTGGGGTACCAGAGATGAGCATGTTAGTCTGGTAAGAGAGGGGGGAAAAGAGGCCCCCGGGGGAAAAGGGGGGAAAAATCTGTATGTAAAGTTGAAAAAAAATAAATTTTGGGAAGAATCAGTTGTTTTTTTGGGGACAAATTAGTAAAGTGGATTTTTGATGGATCCGGCTAAAGTGGATGATTTGTTGAGCTGGGAGGCCCCCAAAAATGTAAAAAAATTTTATTTTTTTGGGGGTTGGGCCCAAAAATTTTTAATCCATTTTCATAAAGGGGGGGCCCCATAACCCCCCGGGGTTACTGGGGTTTTAAAACCCAAAGGGGAAAGGGGCCCCAAGGACAAAAATCCCCGGGGGGGAAAATTTTTGGGGGGGGCGAGAAAGGAATGCCGAGGGCTTTTAAAGGGGGAAAAAAGGGCTTTTGGGTGGGCCATTGTTAATGCACCCGGGGAAAGTGGATAACCCGTTTTGGGGGGCAATGTGGCGTTTCCCCCCCTTTTGGGGGTATGGTGGAGTTTTTGGGCCGGGGGGATGAGCAGGGTAGAATGGGGCCCGGGGGTGCGTATTTTTCTAAAAATTTTGGGGGGGCAGGGGGGAAAATGGCCTGTTTGGGAGAAGGGGGGTTTGCTGTACGCCGGGGCTTTCAGGCGTGGAGGAAATTTTTTAAAAGGCGCTGCTTTCCCTTTTTTTGTGATGACCCGACCATCAAAACCCACAATTTTTGGGGAAAAACCCCCCAAAAATTATCTCTCCCAAGTTGGTGAGATGGGCCATTTTTTTCTCGGTTTAATTTCAACCAGCATATTAAGGGGGGAATGTAGTGGCTGATGCATTGTCTCGGTATCAGTGTGGGGGAGTGAGATGCAAAAAAGGGGGGGAGGGAGGTGTTTGCTAGAGAACTTTGGGGGCCGGTGCAGAAAAAAAGCTAAAAACGGGAAAGATTAAAGAGAAGGGGATTAGTAGATGGTGGATTTTGGGGTTTCAGAAGGGGGTTATGTGGGTGATGTGTGGTTTTCACAGTCATGAGAAGGTGCAAGTCATTGGATGGTTTATGGATTATGGGGGGGGTAAAGTGCCCCCCCAGAGTTTTGAGAAAAAAAGGGGCTGAGGTTGGCTCACAACCATAGGACTGCTGGACATTGGGGAGTCCCGAAGACTCTTTTGGCCTTAAAAAAGGGGGATTGGTGGCCGGCCATGGGGGGGTGAGGGGAAGAGATAGAAGTGTTGGAATTTTTGTGCTAGGGAAAATTCCCTCTGCAAAGCCGCGGGGGTTTGGGTACAAGTGGTTTTCTCCTGGGGGGGCCGTGGGCGCAAAGTCAGCACTGATTTTGTGGGGGGGGTTCCCCTTAGTGGGGGTTTAAAAAACATTTGGACTGTGCTGGATATGTTCTCGAAGCAGGCCCATTT
Organism: Anolis apletophallus; assembly: GCA_030556195.1. Taxonomy (NCBI): domain Eukaryota; kingdom Metazoa; phylum Chordata; class Lepidosauria; order Squamata; family Anolidae; genus Anolis; species Anolis apletophallus. The sequence continues at coordinate 12,922 of JARBWK010001712.1, read as the reverse complement.
TTTTTCCATTGAGGGGGGTTCCCCTTTTTCCCCCGGGGGCGCGGGGTGTATGTTTCAGCATGTGTCCGGTTGCATGGGTCCCGGGGGGAAATTTTGGGGATCGTGGAGTGCAGTTTACTGCTCAGTTTTTTTGGGGCCCCGGGTTTTTGGGGAAAAATTAGGGGCTCAGGGCGTCTTACGACCTCTTATCATCCGCTCAATGGGCCGGGAAAAAGGGGCCGAAATGTTAGGGGGGTTATCTACGCATTTTTAGTAATAAAGAGCAAAACTAATTGGTCTGATTTACCCCCCCGCTGAAATTTAAAACAATAGCTCTGTCATTAGTCACGGAAGGTCTCCTTTTGAAATAGTCTATGGTAAAAAAGGGGGGGTCCTTTTTTTCCCCGCTTTTTGGGGTTTGGGGGGGGGGAAAAAGTGGAGTGGAAGATACGGCCCAGGAGGATTGGAAGGGAAAAAAAAGGGGGAAGCTTTAGAGAAGGCACAGCGTTCTTATAAGATGTTTGGTGACCGGGGGAAAAAGGGGAGAAGGGGGGGGGTATAGCGGGAAAAAGGGGGGGTTTGTGTGGCTGTCCCCACAGAATTTGAAGTTGGGGGTTTTTCCCTCCAAAAAAGTTGAGTCCAAAAAAAAATTGGGCCTTTCCCGGATTGAAAGCGGTGAATAAGGTCCCCCTTCCCTTTTATTGCCCAAGAGTTTTGGGAAAAGGGGTTTTTTTCCCCCTTTCATTGCGGTCTTCTAAAAAATATGTGGGGCCCCCCTTTTTTTTCCCCGGGTTTAATGATGTTTTTTATTTTACAGGGGGGGGCGTGGTGGAGGAGGGGGGGGTTTTTTCAGGATTGGGAGAAAGGCTTGGTGAAGTTCAAGCTCCCAGCCTGGCCCTGAATTGCAAAGCCCTAGTTCTTGGGTGACCTTTTGGGGGCCCGTTTTTAAAGGGGGTGGCCAGTTTATGTGGGGAAAAAAAAAACCCAAAATGTGTGCAAGGCTGCAGAGGAAATGATTTTAAAAACCCCCGGCCTGGACATTGGAAAAAATTTGGGCTCTAATTTTTCTGATTCATGGGGCCATGGGGTCACATCCCCTTTTGGGGGGTTTTGGGGGGTGCTGGGAAAAAACCCCGGGGGTGGTGCAACCCCCCCCCGGACATTGCATGGGCAATGGGAGGGGGGGAAATAAAAAAAAATAATTGGTTTGGGGTGGCGGGCTTTTGCCTTTCATGTGGGGGTTTTTTGGGGGTAAAATGGTTTTCCCAAAAAACGGGATGCCGAGTGTTGGAGAGTCGGGGGACCCAGCAGGGGGGCCCATGGGGCCCCCCTGGGAGGGGGCGGCTAAAGGGCGGAGGCAGAGGCTCCCCCGGGGTGTGGGAAACAGGGGCCCCACCTAGCCTAACCCTCCCCCCTCTGGTGGCGGGGTGCTGAGGGGTGCCGCTAGGTCGCTGCTGCTCCTGCGGGGGCTTTTTGTGTGGGGGTTCTTTTTTGGCCAGGGGGGCCCCGGGGGGGCCCCCCAAACTTCCCCCACAGTGGCGAGTTGGCGGCATGGAAGGGGGTTTCCCCCCCCGGGCCCCCAGAAAGGTTAATTACACCCCCGGGGCAGAAGGGGGGGAGACCTCCCCACCTGAAAAACCCCAAAAACCCCCGGGGGGTTTTTCGGGGGGCAGGAGGGGGCCCCCTTTTTCCCTTTACTCCATCAAAGGGGTGCTGGGCTACTGGGTGTTCCCGGGGGCCCGGGGGGGCCCCCCCCCCCCATGCCGCCAACTCCCACTGGAGGAGGCAAACCGGGGGGGTGGGGGGGGTTTCCCCCCCAAACCCCCCAAAAACCCCGCGGGGGGGCAAAAAAAGGGGGGGAAAAAGGGGCCCCCTCGCCTGCAAATCCCCAAGCTGGCGCTGCATTTAAGGGGCGGGAGGCCTTCCATTGTCTAAAAGTGGGGTGGTGATGGGCTGCTGCAAAGGCCGCTACTGATCCCGGGCCCCAGGGGGGGGCTCTCCTCTGGCCTATTGTGAGAGCGGGCCCCAGGGACGGAGGAGGGCTACCTCCCAAAGCCTGCAGGAAAAAGCTGCAGCCCAGTGGCAGCCCCCCCTTTCCCCGGAAAGGGCTTTCGGTCCTTCCCAGCCTGCAAGGGGCTGCTACGGTTTAAAAAAATTTCAGGCCCGGGGGGGGCCCTTTCCCTATGTCATCCGCCAGGTTTTACTATTCCTTGGGAGGGGCGGGCTCTTTTTTTGCAGACACCAGGAAAAAAAGCGAGGCCCCTGTGGGAAGGGGATGTTTTCCCCCGCCCTTCCCTGCCCATCCACCTGCTTCTCGGCCAACCAAAAAGTTTTCTGTCCCCTATTGTTGGAGTTCAAAATCTCTTTTGGTTGCAGGTGAACTATAAATCCCAGAAACTCCAAATGCCAAAAAACTGTTTCCCCCCCGCCCCCCAGTATTTCCGTGGGGCATGGGAGTTCTCTATCCCAAAAATTTGGTTAAAATCCCCCTTATTCTTGGGGGTCAAAAATCCCCCTTTTTTTTGCAAGTGAACATAAATTTAAAAACAAATCCCAAACTTAAAAACCTATTTTCACCAAACTCCAAGTGTTCAAATTTTGGCATATTAAGTATTTATGCCAAGGTTTGGTCCCGATCCATAGTTGTTCGGGTTCACAGTGTTCCTGGAAGGGAGGTGAACTACATCTCCCAAATCCCCTTAAAAAATTAAACCCCCCAGTGTTTTTTAAATTGGATGGGAGTTTTTTGTCCCAATTTGGTCCAATTTAAAATTGTGAAGGTCCAGTGGTCCGGGAAAAATTTAGAGCTGGAAAAGTTGTCCCAAATCCCATCATCCTTTCCTCTCCCCCAAATTTTTTTTTTGTGAAATTTCCTTCGAAATTTTTTAAAATTTTTAAAAAAAAATCATTTCTTTTCGAAAATTTTTTTTTCATAACAGTAGCAAAATTTTAGTTGTGGTTATATGATTTTTTAAAAATTGATGAAAATTTTTTTTAGATTTTTTTTAAAAAACTGTATCAACTTATCGGGGGGTTTAGAAGGGTGGGGGACCCAAAAGTTGAAATAAAAAAAATAAATAAATTTAATCATTGAATTGTTGCCGGCTGCTTTAGCCCCCCCCAGGGTTGGGAAGGGGGGGAAAATTGGAAAAAAACAAAGGGAAAAAAATAATTTTAGGGTTTTGGGGGGCCCCACAACCTGGGTTTGGGGGCACGGCCAGAAAGGTTGAGAACCACCCCTGCAAAAAGGGGGCAAATTTAAAAAGGGGGAACCACCCCCCTTTAAAAAACAACCCCACTGGTTAAAAATTTTTTTTCCCAATTCAAAGTGCGGGGACCCACAAAGTTTAAAAGGCTCCCCCCACTTACACCCCCCCCCCCATTCCTCGTGACTATTAAGATCTGTGGGGGGGCCCCCTTTTTGGTTTCCCCCACCGGGGGGAAAAGGGTGGTTAGGGGGGGGCGAGGGAGGCCCTTTTTAGTGGCCCCCTTTTGGGGCCCCCTTAGGGGTTAGGAACCCCCACGCTGTTCTCCCTTTGGAAAGAATTAAGCCGGATGTTTTTACAACCCCTTTTGAATTCTAGTCCCAATTTTCCCATTAATGCCACAGCACCCCGCTCCATGCCCCAGTTCATTAGCTAAAATTTTCACTATCCTATTTTTGCTCCTGTTTGCAGTTGGCTATGTCTAATGAGGTTCTCAAACATAGGTTATTGGGGACCTTTTTTAGGGGAAACCTTTTTTTATAAATATGTTATTGGGTTTTTCTTGCATTTTTATTGTGTGTTTAATATGCATTGTTTTAGGCACATTGTGCCATAGTAAACTGCCTCGAGTCCTTCGGAGATGGAGTGGGGTACAAAATAACGTTACATTATTTATGTGTATAAATAATATGCCCGACATCCTCAGTAAAGAGCCTGGGGTCGTTTAGACCCATTGCTGTCAATGAGGCCCAGGTCCCCAGCGTCAGCAAACGCCTTTTTCCATCTGCGGCAAGCTAGGCGTCTGACCCCTACCTATCCAGAGATGACCTGGCCATGGTGCTCCAAGCTACGGTCATCTTGAGACTGGACTACTGTAACGCCCTTTACATTGGCTTGCCCTTGTCAGTGATCGGAAACTTAAGCTCGTCAGAATGCCGCTGCACGACTTCTCATTGGGGCTCCAGTGAGATGTCACATAACACCTATCCTCCAGCAGCTTCATTGGCTTCGGTCAAGCACGGATCACCTTCAAGGTGATGGTGTTAACTTTCAAGGCCTTGCATGGTCTGGGGCCGCTGTATCTGAGGACCAGCTCCTCCCTACCAACCCCAGAGGTCACTTCGTTCCAAACAAATGAAGCTCCTTGAGTACTGACCTTCAAAGCAATCGTCTCACATTAACCTGGCACAGAGCCTTTTCTGTAGTGGCGCCGTCAATATGGAACACTCTTCCAAGTGATGTATGGGCCATGCAGGACCTCCTTCCATCAAGGCCTGCAAGACTCACCTTTTCGACTAGTCTTTGATTGCTAGCTGAAATCTTTCTTTAAGCTAGTTTAATATGTTTGCTTTTACCTCTGTGTGGTTTTACTTGACTGTAAGCCGCTCTGAGCTCTTGGGGATGGCAGCGTACAAGTCCAAATAATTAATAAATAAATAAACAAACAATGCAGGAAAGTGCAGTTACAATTACTAATTAAACTAAACACTAGGAGCAGTAAAGTTCTATCTGTCTACACACAATATAAACCACACTCTGGGATGGCAAATTATCACAAACTATATTGAGGCTTCCAAATAAGCACTATTATTTCAGATATTTATCAGCACCAATACATATCTTAAAGGTACAAAATAAACCAGTGAATATGTCAATCTCACTCATGATGCTGGCAGTAGCCTTTCAATAGGTACAGATACTTCTTACTACAGTTCAATTCCTTCCGTCGATTTTGTCTGTTTATGTCCAAGACCCGATGGTCACCACTGTTATTTTCTAGACCCGATGGTCAACATAAATCTCAATTATAATCCGGCTTGATGGCCAACACAAATCAAAAAAGTTCACGATCCTAATCAGGTTACCGTCAGTCGTCGTGAACTCCACTATGCAATATCCCACTCTGTTTAGTAGTTATCACTGGGCAGTCCACCTATGGGTAAATCCATGTCGGTTACCGACCCGTTCGATCAAATCTTCGTCGAGGTGGCCCCAAAATATACAGAGATGCACAATAACAGTATATCTGCAACATAAACAAGTACAATAGTATCCCAACTAATTATTTTGTACCTTTTAAGATATGTATTGCGTTGTGATAAATATCTGAAATAATAGTGCTTTTTTGGAAGCCTCAATATATTTTGTGATAATTTACAATTACTAATTAGACTTTTGAACCTGCCTCAGAGTTCGGCGAGGATGTTTTCACTAGTCATCAGAATATGCCAATGCAACTTGCTTCTGTAAATTATAAAGAACCAGAATCCTTTGTAGGTCCCCTGCCATATGTGGGTTTATTTAATTCTGTACTGGATATATTCAGATCATGGCTGCATATATGAAGAACTATATCCTCCAGTTTTTCCCAGGTGAAAACCAGGATATGTGTGACAAACCAACACCCTAGTGTGGTAAAGATGGCAAAATTATGAATGCCAAAACACACTAGCTGGGAGAAGTTGCAGGAGTTTACCAGAGGAAAAGGGTTATTATTTTGTAAAATAGGTCCACACGGGGGAATAACCCCAAACATAAATATAAGACTTCATGTTGGGCTGAAGCCCCCTTTTCCCCAAAGGAAAAAAATGCTAGTTTTCTATCACCAATGGGAAAATTTTAAAATTATGCATTTTTTTAACGGGACTCCACCATAACAACTTTTATTAGAATCAAGTCAGAAATAAAATGCTTTGAGATTCTATATCCGTCCGGAAAATAAGTTTGCCATCAGGGAAAGTGATGGGACCTGTGTATGGGGATTGTTGTTAATGGGTTTTGGGGAAGACAGGAATAGTGTGTACTGATATTCATGGCTATATAAGAACCATCGGGTCGATTTGTTTTTTCATTAGCTCCATGTCCTTTTTGTAGATGGTTTTAAACAACCTAAATTTAAATAAAGGGGGTTCCCCTTAACCCAGAAAAGTTTTCCCTTTACTTTTTTTACTCATGTTTTGTTAGGTCTATTTTTTTCGAAATAAAGCAATGATACCCCGGGGGGTTAAAAAATACAAAAATGCAGAACTTTTAATGATTATCTTTGACCTTCAGAGATCCCAGCAAACTTAGATGGGAAAAATTAATTGTCTGGGAAGGTTAAAAAAGCAAAACCCCCAACTATTAAAATATAAATTGAATGCACTCAGAGACTGCGTTGCAGATCTTGCTGGCATCAAACACCCCCCAAATCAAAATAAATTGTAGGGGGAAACCCCTGAATTTAGTCTAAAAAACCCCTTTCCGGGGTTGAAATGCTGAAAAAATTATCTGATAACTCCTCATTAGAAGGAAGCTTTTTTATTTCTAGGTCATTAAAAAAAAATTTTGGCCCAACCTCCCTTTTCCCATACTGAAACTTGGGATTCAAAACTGCACATTACATCCTGGGAATTAGTAAAATAAACTTCCCCCACCTCTGCAACAACAACCCCAAAAAACCAATGAAAGAAATAGGTGGCAGGGAGCTTTGGGAAGAATCTATAGTCACACCCGGGGTTTAAAAAAAAAATTTTTGTGGACTACAACTTCCAGTTTTCCCCCCCAAAAACCCATAACTAGTAGGCCTGGTTGACCCAAAAAATGGTTTAAAAACCCCTTTTTTTGTAGGGCCTAGGTTTAAAATTTTATTTATTTATTTATTTATTATTTTGGCTTTTAGATTTTCCTCTAGAAGCTCGGGCAATTTTAAATGAAAAAAAAACAAGATGATAAAATGACAGAATTAATCTAAAAATACAAAAAATAATCAAAAAATACTACCACCACTAAAATTTTTTAAAAACAACACAGTAAGCATGACAACTTTATCAGCCGGGAATGCAAAGCAAAAAAACCGTCTTACGTTTTCCCCGAATGAGGACGTTCTCTGTTTTCTCTGATTTCCCCTCGGGTAGCGCTTTCCCAAAGAGTTGGTGCAGTAAACAAAAAATGATTTTTGTTTTGTTGAGGGGGGAAAAATATTGTCGAATGGGGGGAATTGGGAGGAGATTTTGTTCCCCAAAAAGGATCTCTGGGGACAATATGGGGAGGGGCGGCCCCTCGACAGGGCCCAAACCATAAAAGGCCCTTAAAGGTTAATACCAACACTTTGAAGGGTTGGTACTAAAGGTCCGGTGCTTTGCCCCCAGTATTGGGTAATGTGACCTGGGGACCCCCAGAAAGAAGACTGCTGCAGCATTCTGGACAGCGGCCCTTCGGATCCCCCCCAAGGATAGGCCAATGAAAAGGGCATTACAGTAATCCATTCTCGAGATGACCGTGGCCGGGATCACCTTCCCTTGTCTTTCCCACAGATAGGTAGGGGCGCCAGCTACCTGGCCTGGCACAGAGGGAAAAAATGGGGTTTTTTGCTGACTGTGGAGACCTGGTCTCCATGGTCGGCAATGGGTTTGGACCCCCAAGCTTTTACTAAAGATGCCCGGGCATAGTGCCTCGCCATCCAGTGTAGGTAGCTGGCTTTCCCCCCCACCTGGAAAACCCAGCCACAAGACCGTTTTCCCAAAGGGTTCCCCTTCAACTGGCGGGGCCCGAGCCTTTATCAGGGCCTCAAGGCATTGATAGAAAGAATCGGGACGGGTTTTTGGAGGGCCCTTCCCCTTCCTCAGAAGCGGGTGTCATAAACATACTGATGACACCCCTGAAAACCCACGTAAATTTAAGTGATTTAAATTTTTTGGGGGTAATGGTTCAAAATTTAAAAAATTCAAAAATTTGGAAATATGTGGTTAATGGCCGCACCCAAACGGGGTCTTTGGCGGCTTTCAAAAAACCCCCTTTTTGGGGCTTTTTTTCCCCTCCCCCCCTTCCCAAAAGGGTTTAAAGCTCCTGAAAGGCCCTTCTCGGGGAGAAAGGGGCCGGGGCAGGAGCCCGGAACCCGGGGGAAGCATTTTCCCTCCTGCCTCAGAGTGACGCGGGAGAGAAAAAAAGGGTTTTAAAATAAAAGGGGCCCCGGCGAAGCCCTTCTGGGAGAGGGGGCCTGGCCCCAGGAGCCCTTTAAACCCAATTTTTAAAACGCCCCTTTCCGTTAAATCCCATTCCAGATTGGGGGAAGGAGGGCGCCCTTTCCTGGCTGGGGAAGGAACCCTCGTTAAAACTGGGCTTTCGGGGCCCTTTTCCCAACCCCTTTTCGAATATGGCGGAAAAGGCCAATTGGCCCCTGGTTGTTAAAGGGGTTCAAATCATGTCAAAATTAATGTAGAAACAAATGTAAAACTAATTTCATAGCTTTCCAAAAAAACCCAAACCCGGTCTAATAGCTAGTAGCATGCTGACTGGGGGATTGTGTGAGTTGTAGTTCAAAAAAAGGGAACCCCCCTCTCTCTCTGGGGTCTCTCTATATATGGTTAAAAAAATACTGTATATATTAATTTTATTAGTCAAAAAATTACCCAAAAATTTGGCTTATTAAAAGGGTTAAAATTTAAATATTTTTTTCTTAAACTCTTTTTTAAAAAAAACCCATCCCATTTTCTTAGCAGGTGGGAAAAAGGAAGGGTTTGTCTGTCTTAGGGGAAAACTTAAAAAAAAGAAAGATCCCCTTTTACTTTCTCTGCCAAAGTACTGCTTTGGTTTTTTTTTGAGGGGAGGGAAAGGGATGGAGGGAATGGTGATGACGATTTCCTTGGGCCCCTTTTTTCTTGGAGTGCCAGGAGAGTGAGTGGGCCCGTGGTTCTTTTTGTGTTTTAGAAATGGTTATGCTCTTTTTTTGCCAAAAATGCTTAAAAAGGGAAAAGAAACCTTTTTTTATTAGAGTTAATTCTGTGTTATAAACTTTCTCAAAAAACAGAACCATCCTTTCACCAAAAAAAGGTGGTGAAAAGGGCCCTTTTTTAATGCCTTTGGAAAGGTTAAATTGAAAATGCCAAATTTTTTAAAATTTTAAAATCCAAAAAAAACCTGCCTTTTATTTATACCCAAGGACTTATATTTGGTTTACCGCATTCCCCAAAATTTCCCCCTGGTAACGGTGCTGGGGTTGCCTCTGGTTACATTTTCCTGAATAGTTTTAAAGGTAATTCAAAAAGGCATTCTATCTCCTGTGGGACTCTTTCTTCCCCGGGCCAAAGCCAAAAAGACTTTTGGGAACCCTTTCCCCCCCATTGGTTTGGGCACCAATGTTACATATGGTCGCCCTCTGCCTTTTTAAATTTAGGAATGGACAAGCAGCTTAGGTCCTTGTTTGGGTATGTGTCTACGGGGACAGCTGCATCTTTTCCTTTTTCCCTCCCAAATACCAGACATGTTGTGTGTGGATGGGTGATACACCCCCGCCAGGAGGGGACAAACACAGTGTTTGGAAGAAAATTGGCCACAACTCATTTTTGGGAAAAATGGAAAAGGGGTTCGGCCATGCATGGGGGCCCAATCAGGGGGACAGCCCCCCGTTGTCCCAAGACACTTGCATGCCCGGGTGCCAGCCCCCTTTTTGGGCAACAGGGGAAAACTGCACCGGGGCCCGGGCATTATCCTCTCTTTCAACCAAGGGGCATGCCACCCAATCCGGGGGCCCATCCACACGAAAAACACGGAGTTGCAACATTTGAACATAAAAAAGAAACATCAAAAAGCAAATGATTTATATATCAAAATGAAGTGCAAACCAAACAAAAAACCAAAAGAGAGGGGGGGGAGAAAAGAAGATCACCACAATTTTAGAGGGCCGGGGTCTTAAAAAGGGTGCTCGAAGTGACCGCCGTGATAAAGGGGGTGGGGGGGAGCCTGCCCGTTGGGGGAATTAATTGTAACAAATTACAGTTTTCCTTTGTTTTTTTTAAAGAAAAATAATATAAAAGGGGCCCCACCATGTAACAAACCCCTGAGGAAGAACGAATGGCCTCCCAACAGCTGTTCGGTTTTGCTACTGCCGTCGGTGACTTTGTTTTTTTGAACCCCCACTTTCTTTGGGTTTTGGTTTCCTTTCGCTTTTTCACTCTTCTAAGGATTGAACTTTTGTTAATTTGAAGTTGAAATATCTATTTGATTTTGCTCCATTGAGGACTGCTATTAACTGAGTTTTGACTTTTTCACTGTTTCCCTTTGCTATTAGGTGTTTGAAAGAATTTTTTTTTTGATAATATTATTTTGTAAATGAAAAACATTGAAATTTATTTCGATTTGACCTGCATTTTTTTATGGTCAATATTTTCATACCTGTTTTGTTTTTTAAATTTTGATACCAAACCTTTCCCCGAAAGGGCCCCTGGGGGGAAGCCCCTCCCTCAACAAGATGGTGGGGACATCCCCCACCCAACCTGCTTCGGGAGTCGCCCGGGGCCTTTTGCTTGCATGTGAAAACCAAAACCCTAGCTGGTCAGGAAGGATTTCTTTTGGTCATTATGAAAATGGGGGCAACTTTTTAAAAAGACTAGAGCCTAATTCTAATCCTAAAAAATCTTTTCAGTCTTCTTTTTCGAGTTTGAGATTCCAGTAGAAACCCCCCCAAATTTATATTAGGGGAACTCCCCCTCTTTCCATATATTACTGTGGGTTTTTTTTGCATTTAAGTGCATTTTCTTAAACTATCCTTGTGTGCATTTTTTCCACCCCATGTTCCGGGGGGGCAGCACATGCACAAAAAAAAGTTTAAAAAAAAGCTTTTGCTATGGAACAAAAGCCAAAAAGGGGATTGTAAACAGATTATTGTTTCTCAGTCAATGATTGGGCAAAAAAGGGTTTGGGAAATTTCAAAAACTTCACGATCAAGTTATAAAAAAAAAGCCTGATGCTTACTTCCTTCCCAAAACAGTTCTCCATATAAGTATTCAGAAAGGGGAATTTCATAAAAAATTTCCATTTTAAGAGTCAAGACACTGCTACTATGAAAAACCCGGGGGGTATTTATTAAAAACGCGAGGAAATCCTGGAAAGTCACTTTTTCCCCAAAGAGACTGAAAAAAAGAGAATATTTTATTCAGCTCAAGATGCGGGAGCTTGGTCTACGAGATTCAGATAAAAAAACTCAAACAAAACCAAGATCTTTACCCGGTGGGCTCAAAATGTCAACCCCGGGGGAAGGTAAAAAAACAAATTTTGTTTTCATGTGGAAGGGAAACAAAAAGGTCGGAAATTTGTTTTTTTCTAAATCTGGGGGGGCCATCTGGAGTACTGTTTCAATTTCACCCCTCGAAGGGTATAACGAACTGGGGGTACAGAAAAGGGCAACAAAAATGATCCAAAGGGGTGGAGCATTCCCCCAGAACAGGGTTAACGCCTTTTCTTTTCGCCTTTAAAGCCGAAAAGGGGACGAAAGAAAAAAGTGGGGTAAAAATGAAAAGGGAAAAAACCCCCCAAAAATTGGACTAGGGGCACCCAAAGTGGAAAATTAGGCAAATAAAGGGGAAAAATTTCTTTACCCAGAGGGTCTTGGGTTATGGAACTCACCCAGAGGATTGACAGCTGTCAGCCTGACGCTTCAAAGGCAGAAGACAGATTCATGGAACAAGGGGGAATGGCTACTGAAATGGACATCCAAGGCCACCTCGGTTGAGGGGGAGGCAGGCAGGTTTTTCCCGGGTACTGGTTGTGGGGGGGGAGCAGGGAGGTTTTGGCCTCCTTCTGCTAGAGACCCCTGTCAACGGGGGCCCCCGTGACACAGAATGTGGACTAGATGGGCTGAGGGATTCAGCAGGGCTCTTTTTATGTTCTTTGTTCTTCCATCACCTATAATAAAGCCAGTAGTTGGGAATTAGGGATCTGTAGTCTAACCATCTCAAGGAATACTTGTTCCCTGCTTTGGGTTTAATGTTTTGGGGCAGAGGAAAAAGAAGTTTCTGTTTAAAAAGGGAAACCAAAAGGAAGATTTTGAAGGCCAAACGCCTTAGTGTGTATTTTCCTGTCAATTTAGAAAGGTTCAGCCCTCTGAATCCATAAGGTTTAAAAATTTTGGGGGGGAAATCCAAAATGACCAAGCATTACATTGGTATATAGAAACCCTCTCACCAATTCACAAAAGTGAGTTTTCTCTGGCACTCTCTTGGGAGTTCACTGTTTTTTAAAAAAATACAATTTTATTATGCTGTTTTAAGAGATAACAAATTCAGGGGGTAGAATTAAACCAAAGGCTCGGGGAAAAGGACAACTTTCAGGCCTTTCCGGGGCCAACAGATTGAAGGCCCAAACCTCCGGGGAGTGCTTTCCCGAGAACGGGGGGAGATGGGGAAAGCTTTTCCCCGTTTAAGTTAGGTGGATTGTTTGACATTGGGACGGCTAGGGGGTTACTTCGACTTGTTCCCTGGGACAGTATGGGGGGAGGTCCCCAGGGAATCCCCAGACCATGGCCCTTTAAAGTCAAGACTAACACTTTTAAGGTATACGGATCAAAGGGAAACCAGGGGTTCCCAAATTGTGACGGGGAGGCCCCGGGGGCCCTGGGGGCAACTGCTTGTTCCACCAGCTTTAGTTTTGGTCAGAAAGGGGGCCAATGAGAGACTTTCAGAGCTTAACCGAGATCACCATGGCCGTTGTGCCGGAAAGTGGGCCAGCCTCCCAGCCTGGGGAAAATGGAAAAAAGCCACTCTGCTGACAGCGGGATTTGGGGTCCCAAAAGAGGGGGCCAAAACCCGGAGGGCCAGGGCATAACGCCACGCTGTCCAGGGATATCTAAATTCAATCCAAATTTTCTGCTCAAAAAAATATGAATAATCATATAATGTAGATGACTGACAATTCAGCTCATTCCATCCTTGGTTTCCTTTTTTCTTCTTCTCCCTCCTCTCAGCATACGTGTCCCATCCTTT